>JAJOOS010005991.1:0-22841 GCA_029582725.1 Solanum chiquidenum | reverse complement strand
TTTCTTTTTTTGCAGATTAAGGCTATAAACTGTGAAATATATGCACTAAGAAATGCAGTTAGACATATTGTGGATCGTGGTCTTCAATCGGAATATTCGTCTTTCTGTCTTGAACGACAGATCGAAAGACTTCAATATCAGATGTCAAACTTGAGGCAATCAGACTCAAATTGGGACTTAACTGCTAAGTCCCAACAAGATAAACCAAATAACGGAACTTGCGAATCTGCTCCATTTGTTTAAGTGCAAAAAGAGCTCACAAGGAAACGTTCTGCCCCAGCTGGCCATTGTGATGGATCTTTTAAATCAAAACCTTCAGCTCCTAACTGTGATGGAGAAGAGACTACATGTTTTTTATTTGTGACGGATCTTTTAATTGGATTTGGGTCAAGGAATGTCAATATGGGTCGGGTGGGTAGGAGAAAATTTGATGGGTCGAAATTTAATTTTATCCAATAGAAAGACGCCACATAATAATTGTTAATTATAATAATTAAAAAATAATAAGGTTGTTAGTTTAAAGGGTAATATTGGACCAAAAAAGTTGACTGAGGGGTATTTTTAACCCAATAGGTGGATGAGGGGTATTTTTAAACCTTTTCGAATAGTACAGGGGTATTTTTGGCCCTTTTCCGTTTTGTATATGTATACCAAAACAAATTATACAATTGCTTTCTTTTGTATATGTATAACGAAATATACATATTTATGTTTGCTATGGAGCGCAATTATGCAAACTTTGCTATAACATACAAATATGAATTTTATGTTTGCTATATGTGAAAGTTGCTCTTTTTTTAATTATTAGTTTCCAAAATAGGCCAATATCTTTAACACTCTGTTTGGATCATTGTTATCCATTGTATTGTATTGCATCATTATTATATCTACAATGTTTGTTTTGATTGTTACTTAAAATGTATTGTATTGCATCATTATTATATCTACAATGTTTGTTTTGATTGTTACTTAAAATGTATTGTATTGCATTGTTAAATTTCGTTGTTACGTAACAATAAAAACCCCCATTTTATGGAACAACCGATTTGGTGTGTTCCCATTGTTACTTAATTTCTTTTTCCAATTATATCTTGGCATAATATTTCATAATACTTTTTTACTATTTACCCTATATTATTTAATTCTAGTCAAACCTCCTACCCTAAAATAATTAAGGATATTTTAGTAAATTTATAAATTACAATACAGTACGATATAGTCAAACCAAATAATAAAAATGTTATTAAACAACAACAAACGATATAGTCTAGCCAAACATTGTATTCATTATACAGTACAGTACAATAGAGTATAATATAATACAATACAATACATTATGAAACAATGGGTAATAATGATCCAAACAGAGTGTAAGTTTTCAAAATAAGCCAAATAAATTATTTATCGATATGCCAAATGTTTGTGGATATTTTTAAGTGGTTAAAATCTTCTTTTGAGTATCACCAGAATCCTTATCTGGATCATTCTGTGTCGATTTCAGTTTTTAGAATCGAAAGACTTCAAGTTTTTTTTCAAATTACTTCATATATCTATTTTCAAACTCTTCAATAAAACACTCATTTCAAGTATATTTTCATGCATTCAAAAGTCATATACAAATTAAACTAAAGTGTGTGGTTGCAATAAATTTAAAGCCCGTATATTCATTTTTTTGGGTATTTCATGTTCTTTAGTTTTAAGTAACTAAAGTGTGTTCTATTACGAACAATAATTTATTAAAGTGTACATAAGAAAATTAAGTACTCCTATACTCTCTCTTATGTTTGATTTTCGTAACATTCTCAATTGTTTTATTTATTTATTTTGGTTAAAATGGTTAGGCTCACTTATTTCAATTGCTGTTTAGAAAAATGGAAGAATTTTGAAACTTCAAATCTAAAACAATTCTTAGATATTTGTATGGTTATAAATCATTTTATTAAGAGTAAAAAGAGAAAAATTCTAAAATTAAATTATTTCTAATTATAGTAAATAACATTCTTTTTTAAACGAACTAAAAAAAAAAGAATTAAAATCTCTAGATCATTTCACCAGCTACCATCAAATTTTCAAAAATGTCACTAATTCCTCAATTGCTAGACACCATTTTCCAACCCCTTAGCCTAATTGACTCATATCTTCAAAGAAAGTTGATCTTCATGGATTAAACAAATTAAACAAAGAGAAAGTCAAAGTTGAAGTTGAGGATGAAAGGGTCTTTCAAATTAGTGGTGAGATTAAGGATGTTGATTATAATAAAGAAGATCAAAAGAATGAAAATGAGACGTGGAGGCACGTCGAGAGGCCACGTGGCAAGTTCTATAGAAATTTTTGGCTACCTGAAAATGCTAAGATTGATGAAGTGAAAGCTAGTATGGAGAATGGTGTTCTTACTGTTACAATTCCTAAGCAGAAGATTAAGAAATCTGAGGTTAAGACCATTGAGATTAATTAGTGACTAATTACATAATTAATGTTGTCTTTTGTCTTTTTCAATTTACATAACAATTGAGCATGAGCTTTGAGTGGCATTTTCTTGTTTTCTTGATTGGGGTTTTAATTTGAGATATATATGAGTATTTTGTAACGTTGTATATTTTTTTTAAGCAATAATAAAAGTTATTTGTTTGTCACCACTTGGAATTTCAAAGTAATTTTTCTATTTTTTTAGGCGTTGTAACTTGGAAGGATGAACCTTAGGGTGGCTTGAGACAATTTTTTTTCTTTAACGATTTCATCATTTTACATTGATGTGAGATCCGTCATTAACATTTATATTTATATTAATTTAAGCCAACATCATACATATGACAAAGCTTACAGAATTTAAATGGCCCTGTTAGAAACAAATAGAACTGGTCAGCTGGATAATGACTTTTATATCCTCATAGTTCTGTTAAATCGAAAGTTCAGTGACTTTTTGAAATATAACTCCATGAAGTAATGTTGCACAAAAAAGATAGCATAATGTTGATTGTAAACTTCTTGGCACAGCAAAGGGGAACAGGATAGTAAAGATTATTAAAGTTTGTCCAAAAATTAATAAGTCTGCCCCCATTTACTTGGTCAAAAAATTCGATAAATTATCTCTTCATTTATTTGTCATATTTATTTTCATGAATTAAAAAATATTGTTCTTCTAATTTATAAGTTCGAAATTGGAATTATTTCTATATACTATATATATTAGTATGGAACTGAATTGCATCAAAATATTTCTTATTTCTTATCAATTCCTATAAAAATAGAATAATTGAAATTGAGGATTCATATATTATTTTCTTGAAAAAAAGTTTTTATCGAACTTTTAAAATTAAATTATCTTAATTTATTTTTTTATCTCAATTAATATTGAACTTTTTCTCATTTTTGGACCGTTGATCGAAACTAATTGTAGGTGTTCGCTAAAATATATAAAAACATATATACTAGACTGTAACTTTCTCAATTAATATTACTCTTTTATATTAGATTATTAAGGATACAGATGAATTTTGTTATTAATCTATTTTAATTTTGTTATCATTCTTGTCAGGCTATGGTATCTTATTAGTAGTGTATAATCTCATTTGAAAGTCAAAAAGTTTTTTTCAAAAAAAAACATACTTTAATTTTAATCTCTTAAGTAGGTCTTCAACATTAATAACGATCGAAACAACAAATTAATTAGCTCAGAATGGAAATTCAAAAACAATGAAAGAATAAGAAATAGAAATACCATTTTATTTATGTTGTAAGAAATAGAAATACCCAAACTCACTTCTTTTTCCTTTCTCTTTATTTTTACTTCTCATTCCACAACATGATACTATACTATAAAATAAAATTGAGATCATAATAATATACCAACCTTTTAAATTTATTAATTTATATTAATTAATTGAGGCCTGTTGTTGTTCCTGCTAATTTCCATCTTAGGAAAAGAATTAGCCATAGAATTCTCAGGTAGTTGAAAGGATGTGGAGAATTTCTTATACCTTTTTTTCCCACTAATCGTCAATACTTTGTCATCCACCTGCGGATATAACATATAATCAATGGGTTCAACTGAATTAACTTTACATTACATAAAGGAAAAAAAGATAATTACATCCTTATAGTCGCGTAAAAAAAAGGAAGGGAAAAAGGATAAATATATCCGAACTATCGTAAATGGTATTCAGATACCCTCCGTCATACTTTTGGGACATTGGTGTCCCTGCCGTTCAAAAACTAGAGCAGATATGCCCTTCACTCTAACGGAAGCCTAATCTTATCCGTCAATCTGATATTAAATAAATGTTGGATCGGTGGAAAAGATTATGACACGTGTATATTCGTTAGTATAAATGGTATATATACTCTAGTTTTGGACGGCAAGGGCAACAATATCCCAATGTATGACGGAGGGTATCTGCATACCATTTATAAGACTAAATTATCAATGACAAAGCTATTTTTTAGATTAAAGTATTAACGACAATGATATTTTCAACCAAACTATAAACATAAGGCCTTTTTGAACTTTTTCTGTAAAAGAAATTATCTATATTTAAACTACTTTTAGAGGGTGGGGTAGAATTTTTTTCTATCTCTAAATTATTATTTTTATGGAAGGGAAAGGGGTAAGAAAAATGTTTTAAATTTTATAATTTTAAAAAAATTAATTTATTTTTTTGAGACGTAATATTTTAATCTTTAACTTTTAATTAATATTAATAGTTTATTTAATTTTTGTCAAGATAAAATATTTTATCCGTTCAGTACACACATCAACACATATTAGCTCATATGTGTTTTTTCAAACTAATTAACGAGCGCACCTTCAATAGTTTAGATATGAAACTGAATAAAAAATAAAAATATATAGTTTAGATGTGTTTTTAACTTGAAACTAAAGAATCGATTACCTGTATTTTGACATGTCTTTCATTGTAGCCATACAATTGACACCTAAAGAAATGTGCCTCTATTGCTTCTTTATGCATTAATAATTCCATGGTAAAATGCATGACTATTTTATTCTGCATTTGGTTAGAGGTTTTAATAGGCACTCATGTATTATGTCTTAGTGACTAGATAAGTTATCGCATATACATTATTTATCTCACCATTTATGCCTTGGTGATGGAATAAGTTATCTCATATACATGATGAAATAATTTATCCCTGGATAACTCGTAATTAAATTAATTCTTACGCCTAACTCACACCCCAAAAGCTAGCCAAAGGAAGGATGATTTGCTCGAGCCTTATAAGGAGTCTATTCATCTCATTAACCACCAATGTGAACTTTTGATATTTTTTAACAATTCCCAACCAAACGACCCCTAATAGTACAAGAAATCAAGAATAATTTAAATCGTCTGTTCAATCTATCTATCTATACTTTTCTTTTCCGCTCACAACTTTAATTATGCCATTCCATCCAAATGGAATATCATATAGTAATATGAATTTTCAAAAGTTAAAGGGTAAGGTATTTATATAGTTATTGCTTTTTACATGATGATAAACGTTTTAATGTATCATGTCCACAACTATCACACACATATATGATACAGGAGATACAATGAGATATTCACATATATACATATCTATAGTGGAATATACACGGATGAAATCGTTTTTGACATCGAATTTTAAATCTAAAATCAACTCAAATCTTCTTTAAATCGTCTCGATTTAAAATTGATATTGAAACTCAACAACATGTTTCAACAAAAAATAATATCACCTTACCAAAATAAATCACAAACAACATGGTGTTTTGTTCGACGAACTCCAAAAAATAATGAAAATTCCAAAAAGAGTGTTTATCACACAAGTATAATGAGAAATAAAGTTGGAGAGAAAAATTGAAGAAACCAGTTAAAAGAGAGTAATAAATGCTTTGAACTGTTTTTTTTCCTACAAACTTTTTTGGTACATAATTCTAATTTAATTAATTAAAATAGGAATGTTGGCTATCATAAATTGATCAGATGATTTTACGAGAATGACCTTAATAAGAGGTGGTCCTGAATTTTTTTGTCACAATTAAAAAGATTTAAAGAAAGGCTTTTACTTAAGAAAATTCGCTAAATCATAAATAACACTACGTTCAATAGACTCTTACGATCCGAGTCTATTCAAACTAAACAATGCTCACCCACTTTTGTTGCTATTATTTTCTAATAGTCAAACCTCAATGTGCATTAATTACTCCATGCAGCTATAAGCCTATGCTACGTCTTTGTTAGTATTTTATTTATAAATTGATTCGATATAAATTTCACAAATCATGAGGATTAAGCTTCACTATAAATTATTCTCAAAAGGTGCCTAGAGGATTTTTAGCAAATTCTATGCAAGTAAAAAAGCTAAGTATCTCAATTTCATGATTACACATATGCTTCACCTTCAAGCAAACTATATTCAACCATTCATTTGCAATATAAAAGGAATAAACACCAATTGTATATGAATGAATTCTCATAAAAGACTCAAAACTAGTCATTCCAATTTCATCTTTCCAAACCAATAAAAAGAAGTTTGGGGATCCACGGGGGTCTTGAAGTATGACTAAATCTGAATTCTTGTTGAAAAATCCCTTATTGAGGGGTACTTAATTAAGAGTTCCCTAACAAAGATGATTACATATCTGATAAGTAACCCTAAGACTTCTAATTAAGGATGAATAAGTACTTATCACTTTATTATGGTTATCACGACTCTTACTACTAATAAATCCACAATTATGACTCGATCAAACCCAACCAAAATCTCTACATACCACTCCATCAAAATGTTTACACATTGACTATGGAACACGAATTACAAGATTGGCATCATTTAAAAACAAGAAAAGGCAAAAGTAATGAATAGATAATATAAAAAAGTAATGATGGATTATTTCACACTAGGCGTGCCACATTCATTTCTCATCATTTCTTTAATCTTTTTATCAACCACTTATGTGAAGCTTAATTAATTAGCCAACTTTGGTTTACTTTACATTATGATCACTTGTGGCGTTAATTTTTTTTAATTTAGTGTCCAACTTTTAGATGTGAAAAGCCAATAGGATATAATAGTTGACACGTTTATTTACTCTAATTTATAATACTCATTCCAAATTTGCATCTCGTACGTTCATTAAGACTATACACAACAAATATGAATATCTAAATAAAAAAAATAAATATATATATATATATATACACTTTATTTACTACTATTTCTTTTGCAAAATTCATCGTGAACAAATAAAAATTAATAGTAATAATTTCAACTCTTTTCCCGCGCAAATTTAGGACATAGAATCAAGAAAGATATAATTAATTATTGTATTCATTTCAAAAACAGAGAAAGTGACTTTTGAAAAGTGAAAATTAAGCTTTGGTGCATTTTTCACTTTCATTTATGTTGAAATTTAAGACACTGCCGTATGATATCTATTCAAAGTCCTATTCATAATCATAATTAAATAGAGTACTGTTAGAAAAAAGTAAATTATAAAAATTGAACCAACCTCTATTACAACTTCATATTTATATGTCATTATTTTTTGTTTCAGTGCATTAAAAAATTAAATAAATTTACTATTCTACCTTTTTTTTATTTTTTTTTATGTCAATTTTTCAATCAATGAATATGAATTAATTTATTTTAATTTATTAATTTGACTAATGAAAATAAATTATTCATTTAATTTTTCTATGTTAGTCAAATATATATTTTCAGGACTAATAACTCATAATGATAAAATAAAAAAAATATTATAATATATATATTAATTTTATGAAATAACAGATTTATTAATTTGACTAATGAAAATAAATTATTCATTTAATTTTTCTATGTTAGTCAAATATATATTTTCAGGACTAATAACTCATAATGATAAAATAAAAAAAGTATTATAATATATATATTAATTTTATAAAATAACAAGTATTATAATTTATAATAAGATTGACATGTAAAAAAAAACGAATGTGTATAATATACTAGTATTAAACTATTATTAGGTCTTTTCAACATCAATTTATTTGACGTGGCTTTTCTGGAACATGTGCCGCAAAAAACGTCATTCACTTTTTTTTTGGTTTTAAAAAATAATTACTTGTACTACTATTATGTAATTCCTTTTTGACCATTTAGCCTCCCATTGGCGCCAAATTAGGACCAAATATACTACCGTTTTAATTTATTTGTTTTAAAAAAAATTATTGTTAAAATAATATTTTATTCTCTTAATAATATTTTATTTTTAAATATTTCAAATTATAATTTTTTTTAAAAATTACTTTATGAAATTTCGAATCAAAATCAAACCAATAAAATAAAGGGAGTATATTTTTATGGACAATAACGTTTCTTCTCGGAGTAGTAAAGAAATGGTAGAACGGTAAGTATGCCTTCATTTTTAATAACAGGTCTCAGTTCGAGTACCCTGGATACGGAATCATCTTTGTTATGGAGCTTTTTACCCCCTAATATGGAATTTTCCAACGTGAATTCGAATTTAGTAGGACTTTAATTTAGGTATTGAACGCCAAATAAAAAAAATAATGGAAAAAGAAATTTTTTTCGCAATTTTTATGTGGCTATTTCCTAATAAGTAATCACTTTCCCCTAAAATCAGCTACACATATTTTCAGACAATTCAAGAAAGAGACCAAATAAGTCAGATATTTCTTTACATATACATATAATAATTAATATATTTAATAATAATAAATGCCATAGTTTGGATGCCTTCTTTTAAAAGAAAAAAAAAAAACCCAACAGATTATCAACTGTTTGATATATTAAACTAAGAGAATAAAATTGAATACAAAGTTATGTCTACACATATTATTTTACACTACATTGCATTGCAGCGAGGTAATATGATCTCCACATAGTTTAGGTGTAAATAATACGAAATAAATAAATTCAAAAACGTATAGTTTAGATGTGCAAATGGCTTATATAATTGTTACACAAAAATAAAAGATTGGCTAGGGACATTTTTCAACCACTAGCACCAAAAAAGTCCAAAAGAGCCCACTTCAAATTCACCTTGACATAAAATGTCGTATCTACATACAAATAATGGAAATAGACAAATGAATAAAACAGTGTAAGCCTCTTATTTCAACGATTTATCCACACTATGTCCATAAACTACTTCAATTGACCAAGAAGGCCCGCTTTTTGACAGCGATTTATTATCGCTAAAAATTATTTTTACGGTTAAAAATATATATAAACAAGATATTGACATTATGACAAGCAATAACCTACTAGAAATTGTTAAATTGACTTGATAGTGGAAAAATATTTAATATTATCTATGCATATTATCCATAATTTGCATGATCTAATTGGTTAAATTATTTTTCTTTCATCCACACTATATATGTCCAAAAAGTTTTCTGTCAAACTAGTTCTAAGTTTTTATGTATGGACAAATAAGGTACCCTTTCCTCCAGGGAACAGAATAAAATAATATGAGTGTGTAACAAAATAATATATTGCAAGATTTCACTTGTTTTTTTTTAAAATAAAAATATTTCCTATGGTTGCTTAAATTATTCTTATTTTTCCACCAAGTCATGAGTCATGAATTATGAAGTTGTTTTGTGTATGTTAAGGAAGATATAACTTGTAACTTAGTTTATTCTCTACCCAACTTTAATTCTTTATTGTAAATCACCAACTTGTTTAGTATACCTTCATATCATTTCCTTTGTAGTTTGATGCTATTCAAATTAAAAGTTAAGTAAAATTTTGAACCACTTTTAATAATTCGAAACCAAAAAAAAAACATTGATGTAGTTTGTGTTGTGTTGCGTACTTTCGAAAGTCAAATTAACAAATCCATTTATATATTATGTTAATTGTACAATATAAATAACAATAATAATCGAAGAATAAGAAATTACTAAAAACTATGAAAATAGGTTCTTCTTATTTTTTTGGAAAAATTACATAAACACACAATTTAAAATATCATAATCTCCTAAATTTTCAATCATTATAAATTTTTTCTCTCGAATACATTTCTATCCCCTCTCGAATTCATCCCTCCTCATTTAGATACATCCATATACCTTATTCCCTCTCGAATACATCTCTCATTAAATATGTATCGACCAATCAATGAATGTATTCGAAAATAATACAAAAAACTAAATTTTTTATAATTGAAAAACTTTTGAGATAGGATGTAATTATCGACTTCCTACCGTGAGAAGGGCCCACTGATATCAGAAATCTGGGCCTAGGGATTCGTGACGTTGAAATCATGTCAAATAAATGGGGCCCAATAAACAAAAGGGCCCATACGGACACTCCTACCCTGGCCCACTCCACTTTGCACCGTTCGATTGAAAACGAAACGCCTCTGTCTCTCCTCTCTAGATTTTCGCGGGGTTTTCTCTCTCTATACGTATATGTATATATCAGCTTTGGAGTATATACTCAGTTTCTCTCTCCTTTTCAAGAAAACGTTTCATGCCATTCCAAGAAGATTTTCCTTAGCTTTGGAAGTTGAAACTCTCCCTGCTCAGTTCTTTTCTGCTATTCCTTTCTTTGCCTTTACTGTAAGTACATTGATTTCTGCAAATGGGGTTTACATGAATATTGTTGTTATGGGTCTGCATTTTTTTTGTCTTTGCTTTTTACCCACTCAAAATCTGGAAATGGGTTTTTTTTTTTTTTCCAAGTGAATGTTGTGGTGTTATGGGTCTGCATTTTCTTGATTTTTTTTTGTCTTTTTCCTTTTTATCACACTAAATCTTGAAATGGGGTTTCTATGAATATTGTGTGATGGGTCTTCATTTTTGGTGAATCTTTATTTTTGGGGGGTCTTTGCTTTTATACCCACTCAAAATCTTGAATGTTGTGGTTTTATGGGTCTGTATTTTCTTGATTTTATCTTCTTCTATTTTTGTCTTTTCTTTGTTACCACTAAAAATGTTGCATTATGGGTCTACATTTCTTGATATTTTTTTTGTGGTATGTGATATAACATTCCTTTTTATGTGAGTGTGAGCCTTAGATATTGTTTGTGAGCTCCATTTTACTGGATCTGTGAGGTGGTTTGAATTTGATTAAACTGTATTAACACTTGTGATTATTGACTCTCAGATCTTGTTTCAGAAATTAGGCTTTTTTTTCAATTGACAACTTTCATGTAAAAATGCCATTTCAGTTGAACTGTTGTTTTTTAGCGGGTGGATTGAAATGTTGAACAATGAATTAGATTCAGGACACTTTGGGTCCAGCTGGGTGAGAAATGTTCAATCTGTAAGTTAAAGTTGTGGGGATTGTGTTGCTTTATGTTACAGATACACAGAATCTTATGGTTGAAGACTCAGAAAAAGATGGTGTTTTGATACTTTTGGTCCAGTACTCCAGTTAGGATTTGATTTTCTCACTTTTGTCAGGTCATGCTTTTTCATTGTGAAGAAAATATGTCTTATTGGGTTGCCAAGCAAATGCTTTTGGCTGGTTTTAGTAGTTCCATATTTCTATTTCTATGTTTTTATGCTTATTATTTATCTATACACAGATCTTCTTTGAAAGTATAGTGTGTAAGAATCGAAACGTGATTCTACAGCTTCATTTAGTTATAGTTCTTGTGTCAACTTCATAGAAGGCTGATTGCAGCATTTACTAGAAATGATGAGATTTCAGCATTTGCACTTACTCGAATTCTCTTAGTACTTCCGCAAATCCATCAGTTGTCCTGTTTGCTTTAGGTTCTATTCATTGCTTGTGAACATGGAATTGGCATAACTGATTAAGGTATGGCGGCGTATAATAGACCCTTGTGGTCTGGCCCTTTTCCGGTCCTCGTGCATAGTGGAAGCATAGTGCATTGAGCTTCCCTTTTACTTCCCCTTCTAGTCTTTGCCAATCTGCTTACGATGAGTTACCGGTATACTCATACAGTTGTCAAAGTGCCTATTTTAAAGAAGCTGAATTATTGATTGCTTACTGCTAGAAAAAATATTAACCACTGATTTGAAGTATTTTAGTTTATTGGTCTGCTAACTCTTTCATTTTTATCAGGGTCTACATTCAGTTCAGGTCATTGCTCTGCATACTTGGCACAATTCCTTTGCTCTAGATAAAGCTACTGTTTTCTGTCAAATATCCGACTCACTAGGATTCTGTTGTTCTTTTAGGCCTGAATGATTTCATATTGGTTCAAGAATTACGATGAATATTTTGTCTAGGAGTTCTTGTGTTACTAGTCTGTTTAGTCCTTCCAACTCTTTTCTGCCCTTGTCTTCTATTGAAGTCCTTGTGGTAGGGCATATCGTTCAAATTCCTTCCTAGTGAACATTGAGTAATGGATGTTGTAGCATGTCTCTGTAGTGATTTTTATTTTATGTCTTTCTAATATACTAAGACCTTTTTTTCCCTTTGCAGTAAAGAATGTAATTGAAGCTTGAAAATGGGGCACCGACTAGAAACTAGACGTCATCATGAAAGCTCCAGTGCTGCTAAAGAGATTAAATCATCCCTAGCAAATCAAAGTTCAAAGCTCAAAGACAAGTATAAAGTTGAAAGCACAGAAGATAAACCATACATTAGCAGGCATCATGGCATAAGCAAGACGGTCAATCAGAATGTTTCACAATTGACCTCTTCTGGAGATCACCAAAACCAGTGGTTAGGGAGTAAGGAAAATAAAGATGACGAGCTTGTCAAGTACATGTCCAATTTGCCAGGTTATCTGCAGCACGCGGAAAAGGGAAAGAATATTCAAGGAAAGGCTTTGAATTTCGGAGTCCTTGATTGGGAGCGTCTGGAGAAATGGAAGTATAATGAACGTATGCCTGCAAGCTGTCATCGTAAAACGTTATCAGGTAGTTCTACATTTGTTGCTGTTAGGCCTCCCAATGCTTATGGCATCTCTTCTCAGAGAAAGCAAATGCCATTACCGAGCGTTCTGTCTTGTGAACAAAAGCTTGCAGAACCTGTGCAGCAATCCCAATCAGAGTTTATTCAGATCCAGGATATGCAAACTACACGGTGCCCCACAAAGCATGGTAAGCAGAAACAACGTCTTAGGAAGGAGGTACCACCTTGCAGGCGCAATTCTGAACTAAATATTGGCAAATACATGGACCGTGATTCTGTTCAAAATCTGAAACCAGATGAAGAAGATTTGTCCTGGGTACCGATTAAGAATGTCAGTGTTCCTTGTAGTCATACAAACAGTCTTCAAGATTGTAAAAGTGAGATCAAATTCGACAATGAAGACAACCTTAGTTCCCAAAATTATGCTGCTGAACCTAAGAATATTGTTCTCTTGGTTCCAAAACATCGTTCAAAAACAAGTACGGACGCCTCTCAATTCTCAGAATCGAGAACATCTTTCGATGAGCAACCAGCTGATGCGATGAGGACAGGATTTTCTGATTGTTCTTCTCTGGATTCCTTCTCTAGTGAACTGCTTGCTGTTCCACATTCATGTCCTCTGCCTGCAAGCTCTGCAACGAATACAGAGTCTCATGTGAAGCAACGCCAGTTGTCCAGTGCTCGGGACATAACAGATTTATGCTCATCCCCATGTCAAAATGAGAGGATAACTAGTCGCTCTTCATTTGATGCCAAATGTCTGAAACACAATAAATCTGATGTAGAATTGAGAGTCCCAGCTGAGACTTCGCAGAGAGCAGATTTGGAGACTGCAGAGCAGGTAGTGGTGAAGGGAAGACATCCATCCCCTAATAAGAGGTTTAGCTTTAGTCTTAGTCGAATGAGCAGAAGTTTCAGTTTTAAGGAGACCTCGGCTGCTCCACCACCGAATAGTACAAATAACATCCCCAAGTCTGGCCCAGCAGGGGCTTCTTCCAGTGCGGATCTCAGTAATCGGGAGAAGCCAAATGCTAATATCAGAGGAAGATCTAGTCCTTTGAGAAGACTCCTAGATCCATTGCTGAAGCCTAAGGGCGTTCATTCAGCTGAGACATTTCCACTTTCTAATGGAAACTCAAATGGCAATACTTTGCCCACTAAAAACCACAGCAAACATGTTCATGTGAAAAAGCATCTCCCCTCAACTCTTCAGGCTCTTCTACAGCTTTCACTCAAGGACGGAGTTCCATTTTTTAAACTTGTGGTTGATGATGATGGTGGCATTCTTGCTGCAGCTGTCAAGAAGTTACCAACGTCCGGGAAGGGTGGAAGTAGCTTGGTTTATGCTTTCTATGCAGTCCATGAAATTAAAAGGAGGAGTGGGGGTTGGATGAGCCATGGACCAAAAGAGAAAAGTACTGGCTTTGGTTATAAAGTTATTGGCCAGATGGAGATTTCTTGTTCTGAAGTTCAAAACTCAAGTGTACATGAGCAGAAAAGCACATCTGTGCAAAGGGAATCTGTCTTGTATAGCATTGATTATGGACCGGTGGAAAAGCAAGTCCCTGATTCTTGTCAAAAGAGAGAGCTTGCCGCCATTGTCGTTATGAACTCAAGTCAATATAAACAAGAAGGTATGCAGCAATTACCCAGAGAGACCTGTGAAACATACAATGACGTTGTAGTCATTCTTCCTGGTGGTACACATAACTTGCCAAATGATGGAACTCCTTCCTCATTACTCGAACGATGGAGATCTGGTGGATTATGTGATTGTGGAGGGTGGGATGTTGGTTGCAAGCTAAAAATACTTGAACAGGATAAGAATTGTAGGAGCCAAGATCTTCTAAACCTTTTGATTCAGGTACTTGTTTGTGTCAAACTTAATTTCACTTTGTTTGCTGCTTCTCTTGATAAGTCTTGAATAATATTTGGTTACCAATGCTTCTTCACAGGGAGGAGATCGGAGGAGCAAGCCTATCTTCAGTATGGCACCACTCAAGAATGGACTTTACTCTGTCGAATTTGATTCATCAGTTCCTTTGTTAGAGGCATTCTCCATATGTGTCTCTGCCCTGACTAGTCATAAACTAGCTGACATCTTTGATATTGGATCGCTAGGACAGAAGAAAGCTTCTCCAGATGCCACGAGGGGGACAAAGGCTTCAACTGCAGTCCAAGGACAAGTCCCTCAAAGATATGTGTCATCTCCACCCCCCTCACCTGTTGGAAGGATCTAGGGAACTGATGAAAGCAAGAATTCTGAGAGACTGTTTTAGCATCACATGTTCCTAATTGCATCTTGCAAACTGAAAATCTGTGGTTCAAATAAGTCTAATCTTCGACCTCTCATTTTGTACGTCTTTGATCAGCTGTATATTCTCTTATAGTAAGGAAATAATGTCGCGCCGCAAGGTATAGAAATGAACTCAGTAGAAAAGGTTTTAGAGAAAGTAGTACTCTTGAATATACAGTGGCTGGATTTCGTTTCCTTTGTTTTTATCTAAGGTAATGTTGATGGTTCTACTGTTATTCAAGTTTCCATAATCTTGATGTTGTGGGTCAATCCAATACATATTTGACACTCCAATTTATATTTTTTTTCATCTTCCAGGATCTTTATGCACAATTTTTACATTTGAACAGAACAAGAAATATTAGATGTATATTCTAAATTTAGGTAAACAATCTTCTTTTTTTATCCCCATAATTTGACTTGTAAAAGCACTTATTGATCAAACACAAACTACTAATAAAAACACTACTCAAATGATTACTCTGTAAAAGCACTTTTGTTACTCAAAAGTTCTCTAATAAGCTGATTTCGATAGCTTGATATGCTTGTCGTATGACTCAATAATAATAGGTTACAAAACCTCTGATAATATAAGATTCTCACTCCCACTAAAACAGCTCTCTCGTTCACAATTTACAGGTCAATATAGGAGGCATGGTGAATACATATGAGCCATTGTCCATCAACCTTCTCAAACACATTAGTAGCAAACTGTTTTCCCCAGCTGCTACCCTTTGTCTTGACCATTTCAACGCACGTAACGTACCCGAGATCACCTCTAACATGAACCTGGACATCTCTGATCTCTATTTCAAGTGGGAAATCATATTCTGCCCACACAAACTCCCAGCTTCCCATTATAAGATCATAGCCTGATATGCCACTCACCCCCGGATGAACGATGCAT
This sequence comes from Solanum chiquidenum, assembly GCA_029582725.1. Classification (NCBI taxonomy): domain Eukaryota; kingdom Viridiplantae; phylum Streptophyta; class Magnoliopsida; order Solanales; family Solanaceae; genus Solanum; species Solanum chiquidenum. Next base: position 6,813 of record JAJOOS010005991.1, on the reverse strand, counting down.
GTATTCTCACCCCTCGACCAGAGGGCTTGCATAGCAGCTAAATCTCCAGTCTTGAAAGCATTGTAAAATCGAGCATTTGCTGCTAGTACAGATGCATTACTATTCTTCTGGAGAAGCCGGAGGCTATCCCTGATTTTTGCTGCTTGGGCATAGTTCTCCTCTTTAATAGCAGTCCTTAAATCTCGAGCCAGTGTTTCTTCATTTTGCAAGATGCTTTCGCCACTCAAGGTTCCTTCTGAATCTTCACTCCTGACTTGGCATCGTCCCAGCAATAGCGAATGGGATGCTTGTCTGAAAGGTTCTGTTCTGGATAAATACACAGTTAGACCATTTTATAGCTGAAGAGAAGAAATCTAATGTAACTCAAATAGAAGAATAGAGATAAAAGGGGAAAGACACAAACTATTAACCCTGACATGCTACATACAGTACATATTTCAAGACTTCTCCACAGCACCGACCGGCAACCGCTAAATATGGAGGAACAAAGCAGGCACTCGGAAATGACAAGAATTTAGGGATCTGTGACTAGGAGTCTAAATAAAATGCTTTCTCAAAGCATAGGTTACTTGCTGATATAAGGAAGATTTTATAACTGTAAGATGCTATGAAAGGTCAAAGGAACAGAAGTAGTTGGAGTGCTAGACGTTGCTTTTTTCTTTCCCATAATGCCATCCTCGATCTCATATGATGTCCAAGTAAAAGAAAATGCAAACACATCAGCTAGTAGTACCATTCTAGTAGTCCCAAGAATATTAACAACATCAGCTATGTTGCAACTTGCAACCCCAAACTAGTTGGAGTCATCAGTTACATAAATCTTCAATATATATTCCTCTCTTCCAAGTTAGCAGGATAACAAATGATGGTATATATAAGATAAGGCATATCTGATGAACTCAACAATCTTACGTTATTTAACTATATTTCTACATTCTAAACAGAGATAAACAATACTCCCTCCGTCCCAATTTTTTTTTTTTTTTTGATAAGTGTAAAATTGTATTCATCTGCATTGAGGACATGTTGGAGACCTCCAAAAAATGAGTTACAGCATTTGAATCTACGACAAAACATCTACTAGATTACACACATTTCGGATTTCGATATTTCTTTGACAATAAAACTTTTCATATATCTTTTAAATATTATGGATTGTCAATTATTGTGACTTATAGACTTTTTAAGTAGTTTACAAATATATAAATTTCATTTAAAAAAACTGAAGATTTCATGCGCAAATTTCCGGTCAAACTTAAACTGTTTGACTCTCGAAAAGCGAACTGTGTCACATATATTGGGACAGAGGGAGTAGTTCTAAAGATATCTTCAAACCAAGCAAGAAGAACTTACCGAAAGTTCTAGCTTTTGAATCAAAAGCACAGTTTCCAGGAAAATTGTCAGAAACTTTCTTAGTTGTGTCAGCTAAAACTGCACAACATTGCATATGGAGATGTGAAGTAAGGCAGTGGTTGATCTCGACTCGGTTGATACTGGACCAAGCTAAAAACATGTGTTGTCTGAACTTAGTGCATCCCTGCATTTGAAGTCGGAGAATAAAGGTGAAATGCAGCTAGAAAATGTACACATGATGCAAGTTGTACGTAACACATTTTCTTCATAGGATAAATTAAATAGGAGCAGAACAATAGTAATAAATAGATCGAGACCTCTTAGGTTACAGAATTCGACACAACTAGAAACACTTCCAGTTTTCTTTCCTTTTACTTTCTTTCTTTCATTTTATCAGAAAATTTAAATGCATGTCCTACTAGACTTCGTGAAAAGGGATTTGCTTTGTCCTTTCAAACCACTAAACTATATATTGACTCGGAATAACTTTATTTATGTGTCTCACACAACTGACATTAGTGAAAAGTCGGCATTTTTGCCAACTTCTTTCAATCGAATAATGTCAAAGTTTGTAACCTACCCATAACTATTAGTCAATTAAGCACTTTATTGACGTTTACAGCATGAACAAGGAACTATGAGTGTTAACCATGTTTTTCAGAAATCTTTTGTCAGGCAACATTTTTCAAATGAAATACAGTTGTCCATCAAATTTTAATCATACAATGGTGAAATATATACACATCTATATCGTGCTTTGATACCAATGAAGAAATTAATTACTTGGAGATTTATGCAAAATTAGGCATACCTTCTATTAGGGTCGATGTATGTTACCGCCACCAATTATCTAAGTGATTTCCTACAAGATCACTTGTGGAGTGTTGTCGTTTCTCCACAACAGCTAGTCTTTAATCTAAAAATTTAACTCTCAAATCTCAGTATGTTGAGAATGACTCAAATCACTCCAATTTATAGGTTAACTTAGTGACTTATAACTCCATTCCACTCATAACTCTTCTTTCCTTAACTCCCACTTTAATTCAAGAGTTTCAACTCTTCTTCTTTTACAATAGGGAGTTATGTGATGGAGTTACAACTTACCTTCATAAATGAAGCAAGTTAAGGGTCACGCCATCATGGGTGGACTAAGTTCTAACTATAAATTTAAAAACATGTTTCACACACTACAATATGATTATGATAATGAGATATCAACATTTTCCTTTAATATTGCATAATAAAAGATATCATCAATTACTACAATTACATACAAATTTAACACTAACGATATGCAGAAAAATAAAAAACAAGTCAATACCAATTGTTGGTTATAGAAATCCTAGAAAAGCTAAATCATTACCTATAGAAACCAAATATTGTAGGATGAGTGAAGGACCTTTAATCAATGAACTAACTTTACTCCCACAATTACCGGTGGTCGGCCATATGAACCCATTGTATCAATATTCAAGGATTTACCATAGTTAGACTACTTTATGTTAACATAAAGAAGCACACATAGAGGATAAAAAAAGAGAAGGCTGCTTGAGATGATTTAGTCACGTCCTATGTAGACCTCCAAATGCACCAATACAAAGGTGTGAAACAACGATCTTGAAAGTATTAGTTGAGTGACCAGATAGAACAAGTTGACTAAAAAAAGCTTAAATCACTAGGAATTCAAGTAGACTTAATTTTTTTTAAAAAAAGGAATACAAAGGCCTATCATCAATAAACACTATCATTTTTGGCGAGTTTCATACCCCAACTATCAATTGTTCACTTTTTTCCTATCTGAACTATCATCACCATCTACGTATTAAAACACATCAGTTGATCCCTTTTCCTCCCTCGTTCAGTTACAAATTACAATAAACAGGTCTACATGGAGGACATAGATACGTGGATTGAAGTTAAAAGATAGATGTTGCCATCAAATGCAACTATTTCCCTTTCGTATCCCCAAATTCACTTACACAGAAAAACAAAAAATTGAAAGACTAAAAAAAAAAAACTCACGTCATTGCAGAAGTGAGGTTGAATGATTCGAGGTCTGAATGACATAGCCTGCAAATTTGACGCTGACCACATTGTAAATACAGTTCCAAGTCATCAACTGCTTCAGTGATTTCTGTACAGAAAGGTAAAAGAAGTCATCAATTCTAAAGAAAACGAAATCTCAGAGAAATACAAAGGAGTAAATAGAGCAAAAGTTCTAAAGCTTACGAATATTGAAGGCGAAGAGAAAATGGGTCAATGGAAATGGAAGAAGCCATAGACATGAAACTCATTACTCATTTGCTTGGTTGGTGGAAATGAATTGGGCTTCCAATAACTGGGTTTTCTTCATATTTGGGCTCTAACCCACATGCATTTGGATATGGGAAAAGAACACTTCTATTTGGGGGTGTATAGGTCGGTCGGTTCGGTTTTAAGTATTATTGATTTGGTTTTTGGTTTTTAAATATGCTAATATATAACTAAATTAATAAGATATTTGTTATTGGTTTTCAGTTTAGGTCTTTAACAGTTCGATTTTCGATTTAACCAATAAGAAAATGCTTTCAAAACAAATATATGATGTATCCAACAATTTAATGCGAAATAAAAAATAGAGAAATCTAATTACTCATTGAGTGCAAAATTTCTGCTTAGTGTAGTGAAAGTATAGCAAATACTCACAATTCACAATCCTAGTCGTTGCCTAACCCTTGCCGTCGTCGTTCTTAGTTCTTTAGGTTTTTGACGTTGTGAACCTAAAGACTAACGTAATACTAAAACCTAAAGGGTAAATGCAGAGAGCAAAGTTAATTAAGTAATGTTAATTTTGTAGGGTCCTTATAGTTATAGTCTAATGTAGTGATGATATTAATATTTTTTGCTTGATATTTATGTATGACTAAAAATTAAAATAGTAAATTATTATATTCTTAATAGGTTATCGGTTTACCCAATAACTCAATATTAAGAAATCAATATCGAACCGATAACCCATTTTTTTTATAAACCACTAAATAACCGTTAACCCAATAACAATAAACCAATAGCACTTTTTCGGTTCGGTTTATCGGTCGATTCGGTTTTTGCACACCCCTACTTCTATCCAAATATATATATATATATATCACGTTGACTGCTTAATACCATCAGAGTATATAAAGAGAAAGAAACAATGCTTGAGTAAAAAAAAATTGTTCAATTACTTCTTGATATCATTAGAGTATACAAATACCATCATAATATATAAATACAATCAGAATATATATATACACACACTTTGATGGTATCAAGGATGAAGAAATAGTGGTTCAGTGAATAGAGCAAGGGGACACTCGGGTAAATAGTTTGGGCAGTGAATTTAATCATAATAAATATATTGGATTGAGTCCAATTTAAGTAAATATTTTGTCTAATAGGTCTAATGTGTGTAGTTTATCCTTTGGATAAATTGTTTGAAATTTGAAAAATAAAATTTAAAAAAATTGAAGTTGAAATTGGATTTAGATATGAAAATACAGCTAAAATCTTATGAGTGAAAACATATATTTTTTTTAAAATCTAAAACTTGTTTTTCAAACTTTCAAATTTGAAGTTTAAAATTGAAATAACTGGTCAATTTAATGAACTAATATTTATTTTAAAATAATCTCCAAATATTATTTTAAAGTTAAGCCAAAAATTATTATCAAGTAGGTTATAACATGTGTTTTAGGTTTGTTCAAAACTGAATCGTAACTGATAAGCCAATCGCAAAATTGGCTTATTGGCTTATTGGTATTAGATTATCATATTAACAGTTCATCAACCGATTAAAATTTTATAGTTAACGGTTTATCAGCGCGGGGGAAGATTACTCAATTTCCTTATTGGGTTAACCGTTAACTCGTTAAGAATTATTGTAGTTATAGTTTTACCATAAGTATATTTATTAAGTAAATATTAATGTGCTTGTACCCTCAAAATTTAGACTTTCATATGTGTCTCACTGTGACTTACAATTATTGAATTATCAGTTTAAGTAAGGCCAGAAAAAATGTTTTAATTGTTTGATGGGAGATCAATCTAATTGTGAGTGAAAGTGAAAGAAGGGAGCATGAAATGTTGGAGCCAATACACCACCCGATAATCGTCTGCTAATTATTATATATATATTGTATTTGTAGTATTAATGTTTCTTGTTCATAAACTATTCATTAGTCAATGATGTCACTCCTCGAGCCTACACCATGGGCGGGACTGCACTCGAAGATCATTGCTGGTCCCAAGCGAACCCTTGGCTTGGCTTATTTACTCAGCGGAAGACTTAACTCATCACCTAAACATTTATGAGGAAACTAGAATATTATAAAGGAACATTCAACTAGCCATTAAGGCAAACTCAAGTCTTTAACATATGAAATGAAAGGTAAAGACAACTGAACTAACTAACTGATTGTCTGTCTATGAAACCTCTAAACACTTGAGATGGATGTCGGGACAGGCCCACGACATCCTAATGAACTAATACTAAACTGAAAACAATAAAAAGGAGTCCTCCGAAATGCAAAGAGGCTCACCAACAGACTCTGAACTGCTCACTGGATCAACAATACACTGGATGCTGATCCTAGTTACATGTAACTGCATCATAAGACGATGCAGGCCAACTGGCATCAGTACATTGAATGTACGAGAGTATGTGAATTGGAATGCTAAAACAACATATGCTTGAGAAGAATCTAAAAGAAACTGAAGAACTTACCTGGCTCAACTCAACTCAACATGACTGAACTCATTTCAATATAAAGCAATTTAAAACAAGTGCAATATAAAGAAACAAACTGTTTAAAAACATGTTGTCAACTCTGTGTGTATGCAAGGATACATCATAACCCTGAAATGTATGTAAAAATATAAATAACTGTGTATATAAGAATACAATAATTTATGTGGGAGTTTTTCTAACCAACAACCATCACGTAAGAACTATTGTGATAATACAACGATTTCCCTCACGCTGCCAGAGCATCCTATACCTTGCCAAGGGAATAGAACCTGAACTACTAAATGTATCCACTAGTCCATGCGAAAGGGATTCATCTAAAAAGTATGACCCTTTTCTACCCATGACGGCAACATGGTTTATGGGGGTTGTGAGTTGTCTGAACTCTCCCCCATATCGATGCTCAATACTACTCCCAAAAATATAATATAAGCTCTTATGTTTAAAAACATACTTCTTTTGTGATTTGAGATTAGTGCTAAAAAACTTAGCTTAAAGGCTATCTTGAAAATCAAAGTTTCCCCTCTTGCTTCATTTAGAAAGCGATTACCCTTTTCTGAAAACTAGCCCGAAGGCTCTTTGGAAATCTCAGTTTCCGTTCTTATTTAAATGTGAAAACATTTTAAATCTCTTTGGGAATACTTAGTCCCCATATACTTTTTGAAGAAATGAACTTCAATCTATACTCTTTACTC
>JAJOOS010005990.1:0-24480 GCA_029582725.1 Solanum chiquidenum | reverse complement strand
CCTCCCTGTTGTGCCTTTTCTTATGATTGCTTAGGAGAACAAATCTAATTGTGTAGTTGCAGATTGCTAGAACTTTTTGGTCTCATCCCCTCTCTCCCTTCATTTTATTGCTGATTTAAAATATTGTGTGGGTGAATTGGAAGGTTGTAAGTGATACTTCTTCGTAAAATCTCAGAGCCAGTCCTTTTTCTTTCTTTGATAAATAAAATGGATAGCTTTTTTTTGTACTGTGGACCGTCAGATCCTTAGGTGTCTAGCTAGATGTCTCTAGTCTAAATATAGATTGACCCCAGATCAACAATGAGACAATTATAAATCCAGTTCTATTTCCAAAGTTACCTATTTCAAAAAAAATCCAGTTCTATTTCCCTTTGCCATTTATGACACATGCTTATTGCTTACTGTGACCAATTTCTATAACTTCTATCAAGGCCATGGAAATAAGAAAGGGAAATAAATGTGAAGTAACAACTATTAGATTCTAGTATGAAGATAGAGTAGTTTGACTTGGATATTTGTCTAAGCATCAAGATGTGAAAACAAAGAATTTGAGGTCTGTCCTGCTTGGATTTGCACAAAGATGTTTCTTACATCTTATGTTGCTCATATTTGTATATAATCAACTAGTCTATGTGCCTATTTTTAAGAGCGCTCAAGTTTGAAGATTGCGTTCAGCTACTGAAATGAGTAACATATTAAACAGTTTCAAATTGAATAAACCAACTGTACATTCATGAGAGAAAAAATATGCATTGTTTGTTGTTTGCATTTGATTTTGGAAGAGGAAAATGTTTTCTTTTTGAAACTGATGCTATGTATTCATCAGCATTAAGGGTATGCTGGGACTATGGATGTACTTGGTCTTCTTAATGCTATCAGTTTATTTGATTGTTTGAAACATAACTTTGAACTTCTCTTCTAATATGGGGTAGATTCAAAAAGAGTGGGAATGCGCCTTTTTTTTCCTGATTTAGTGGACCAAGCCACTAAAGGTCTTTGCTAAGCTAGATCCCTAGAAAATGCTCAAATTCAAAAAAGAGAAAAGAAGCTCCACACCGGAACAAACAAACAAACAACATATCAGTGTAATCCCACAAGTGGGGTCTGGGGAAGACGTTACCTCTACCTTTGCAAGGAAGAAAAATTGTTTTGGATTGACCCTCAACTCAAACAAATTGTAATTGATGCCGGAAAGAAAGAAAGGAAAAGAGACAACAAAACAACAATTGTACAAAACAAGTGTAGCAACAAAGTAATAAACATTGGAGAAAAGACTTGATACCTAAATTATACTACTAGAAGTGGGACAATACTCGACTACCTACTAACTTCTACCTTAGTTCTCGACCTCTATACCTTCTTATCTATGTTCACGTTCTTCGTTAGTTGAAGTTGTGTCATGTCATGTCTGATCACTTCCTCCTAGTTCTTCTTCGGCGTACCTATACCTCTCCAAACTTTTGCTACAACTAACCTTATCACACCTCCTTTTCACATGCACGAAACTTCTCAACCTTGCTTTTATAATCTTGTTCACTACGGAGGCCATTCCCATATTATTCCGTATAACTTTGTTCTTAATTATCTCTCTTAATATGCTCACACATCCATCTGAGCATCTTCATCTATGGTACCTTCGTCTTTTGAATGTGGGCATTTTTTACTGGCCAACACTTTTCCCTCGTATTGGCTTAACCACCACTCTATAGAACTTACCTTTAAGCCTTACGACACATTCTTAGCGCAATATACCCCAGAGTTGAGCCTTTGTTTCACCCACCCCGCTTAATACAGTGTGTGACAATATCGCCAATCCCCCCATCTACTTGAATTATGGACCAAAGAAAAGATACTTGAAAATTTCTCTCTTTAGGTATAACTAGTGCATCGATCTTTATTTCCACCACTGCCTCATGCGTCATGAATTTGCACTCTGTGTACTCTATTAGTCTATGGGTGTGGTCAGTGGTCAATGATATGGGTTGATTCATGAGCTCTTAGGTTCAAATCCTAGTAAAATTAGAAACACTAAGTTATTTCTTCTCATCTGTCATAGCATTGGTGGATAGAGTTACCCAGTACCTGTTGGTGGTGGGAGGTGGTAGGTATCTCGTGGAATTAATCGATGTGTGCACAAGTTGGCTCTAACATCACAATTGTTTGAAAATTAACCTTGATCAAGAAATTACCTTAATTTTAAAAAAAAAACATTACATTATAAAAGACTATCTATAGCTCGGGAAATGTGGATAGCTCAAGATAACCTTCAGAGAAGAGGGGTGACCATTTGTAGTAGGTGAATTGTGTGAGAGGCATAATGGGGATTGGGGATGTTGATCACCTTTTTAATCACTTCATTCGCTAGACAGATCTGAGATTTTATCCTGAACATCTTGGGGGTTCAACTAGACAATGCCAAGAACGACAAAAGAACTACCACAATGCTGGTGCTTGATACTTGATAGGGCTGGGCAAGGCAGAAAACATGTCCTTCAGCAGTTTGGTGGACTATTTGGAAGGAAAGGAATACAATAATTTCTGAAAGCAAATTAGAATATGTCGTTAGTATAAGTATAGATGTTTTTTGGGATAATTTCAAAAAGGTACAATTAACTAACTTACATTGCAAAAACATAGCACAACACTTACATTGCAAAATTTTAGCCCAAACTACAAGTCATTTCCGATAGGAAAATGTTTTTCCATTACAATAGTTTGCACAAAACCACATTCCAGGTAATCTTCCTTCCATTATATCATTATTTTCTTACAACAGTGTTTAAATTTTTTGATATACAATAGTATACAAAACTTTAATTTATTTTTTACAACAATGATTAAAAAAACCCGATATACAACATTATACAAAATTACAAGAGATGCTTATACACCCATAAACAATACTATACAACATAATGTGCTATTGTACAAAAAACTGACTTCATCTTCTTCCTTGAATCCAAGCACCATATTGTGCAATTTTGCTTCAAATAATGGTTGAACGGCAAATTTTACTTGTATTATATCAAAGTTTCAATATAGCTTAGGATGTTAGGTTGGTAGATCTTTCTATTAGATTGTCGTGCAATAGGAGAACCTAATTTATAGAAGATACTGCGTGCTCAATTTTAAAAAAAAGAAGATACTGCGTGCAGAAAAAAATCTGCCGAAAAGAATATTGTGCAATTTTGCTTCAAAAACAGAAGAACTCCACAACTCAACATATCTTAGCACTACAATTTAGAACTGTCATGAATTGGGTCAATTCAGGTAAGCATTGAAACTTTGGCTAAATTATGTAAAGAAACTTTATGGGCTGCACTAGAGTGTAATTATCTCATGTTTTTCCCTACTGTTTTTGTATGACATGGCAATTGCAAATGATATAGAGGCCATGGTAGGTATCTTTGAGCTCATTACACAATATGTAATGTTGCTACTCCTTGTAAATACCTCACAGCACCTTCTTGTTATTGGTCACTCCATAATCATCGGACATACTCAATATTTTCAGTATCTTTGGTGCTCTATTTATTTTCTTATTGAAATGTGTAATTTTTTGCAATTTATCTTAAATGTATAATTTTACATTTTATACCTTAAATTTCAAATTGACCTGACATTATTTCAAAAAATATATAATCTTAGTAATAACAAAATAAGGTTATTTAAGGAGTGGAATCATCTTTGCAAGAGGGGAAGGGTAAGACCATCTCAGACCAGCCCTTCCTGGAGGGCCCCCTTTTATTATATGGGAGCAACAAATGAATTAAACATACATGGCATAAGAAGATATCAATGTGAAGAGGGAAGTAGAATATCTGATTGGATATATTCCAAATAAAGATATTCAACTAATTAGGCATTTTCAGAACCCAAAGGATGGGTTGTTGTAGCTCTTTCACCCCCTACGAAATGTGTCTTATGATCCTGGCTAGTTTTCATACTTAGTGCAAGGTGGTTCTTGAAAGTGTACTAATTTAGCTCACCCATCTGACGTTTCATGCAGAGTACGATTCTGATGACAACCCACAGGAAGAGTCGATTAAGCCTATGGTTGATGGTGGGACTGAAGGATTCAAGGGCCATGCAAGGATTATAATGCCAGGTGTCACCCCTTGCTTTGAGTGTACAATATGGCTCTTTCCCCCACAAGTGAAGTTTCCCTTGTGTACTCTTGCTGAAACTCCTAGAACTGCTGCTCACTGTATTGAGTATGCACATTTAATCAAATGGGATGAGGTAAATATTGAAGTTCGCATCCCCTGGTTTTCCAAATTTCTAGACCAAGTGCTCTGTTATTTCATCCTAAAAGTTTTATGCAGGCTCATAGTGGCAAAACATTTGATCCAGATGATCCTGAACACATGCAATGGGTGTATTCAGAGGTTGCAATTTATGTTCTTTGCTTCTCCATTCCTATTATTTAAGTCATATGCAGTTATTTCTCATGTTCCTTTTTCAACCCTTGACTTCCTCTGATCCATGTGCTGTAGGCTGTTAAGAGAGCAGAGCTCTTTGGAATTCCAGGAGTTACCTATTCCTTGACCCAGGTAAGCTCATGATATGAAAGTTTCAGCCTTCTGTAGACATCCCCCATTAATATGGCCAAACTAAAAATTATTTATTTATTTCATTTTGCATTGAAGTGAGAATTTATTCTATTCCAGCCATATTATGCTGGTATAGTGGTTTTTGCAGTTTCATGTGTTCTCAGTGCATATTTGAATAATCTTTTTTCACTGCTTACAGGGTGTGGTTAAAAATATCATACCTGCTATAGCATCCACCAATGCTATAATTTCTGCTGCCTGTGCTCTGGAGACCTTGAAGGTTGTCTCTGGATGTAGCAAAACATTAACAAATTACTTAACGTAAGTCTGTTTTAACTCCTAATTCACGTACCTCCACAATGTTGCAGCATGTTCTGTTGTGTATGATCAATGATCTTATTGTCAACATTGCACTTTAATTTGATAACATCTTGAAGGTTAATTTTTTCGTATGAAAAATGTGAAATTCTGTCCCTTTTGAAGGTACAATGGAGTTGAAGGTCTGCACACCAAAGTGACCGAGTTTGTGAGGGACAAAGATTGTCTTGTTTGTGGTCCTGGGGTTCTTATTGAGCTAGAGGCTTCAGTTACTCTTAAAAAGGTTCTTTTTCTTTTTATTTCTCAGTTCCTTACGATTGCTTATCACTCACAAGATTGTTCAGTAAAACACTAAAATACCTGTCGAGAAACTTTTTATGTATCACATCTCTAAAGCAGCTTAATAGAGTGCTTCCTAAACAACATTCGGAAAAAAAGAAACCAGCTGAGAATTGGGGAGCAATATCCCGATAGTGACCTAGTCGACTTCTCTTGCATGTTTCAATGCATCCTTGATATGACTATATTGTTGCGCCCAAGGGTGTGCCTTAGTGGTCAAGGAAGTGGGTTAAGAACCATGTGGTCTTAGGTTCAAATTCCAGTAGACACACACTAGATTTTTTTTTTTCATCTGTCCCAATCTTGGTGGACAGAGTTAGTTGATACCTGTGCTGGTGGGAGGTAGCAGTTAGCCCGTGGAATCAGTCGAGGTGCGCCTAAGCTGGCCCAGACACCATGGTTGTGAAAAAAACAACTATATTTGGTCAATCCCTGACAATGATCACTTTAGTGGTGTTAGTGCTGTACTACAGGAGTGCTGAGTGTCAAAACCAGATGCCTTTATGAAGCTGAGTAGTAGGAACTAGGAACAAGCAAGCAATTCTAAGGTCCCTGGAACCTGTTGAAATGTAAAGGGAAAAACTCGTCCATAAAAGTTTGATCATGTCTGAAAGCCGATGAATACAAGTTTTTCATCTTAACAACCCAATATAATATTAGTAAAGAACCCATATATAATTGTAGAAGGAAATAATGCAAAATGGAATTTATGAGATAGCTTGGCATCTGCAGCAATTATATTCCTGAAAAGAAGAATCTCTAGTACAGCAGATAAGTTGGAAGTTCCTATTAAAATCTTCAATGTTCATAGTAACTATCTGGTATGGATTGCTTGTAGTCAAAGTTGGAATAATCACTTAGGACCTGATCATACTCTCGGTTGGAAAAGATCTCAATTGGACTATCTTTTGAGAAACTGAATAGCGTAAGAGAGCATATGTCATCTTATTTTCTTTCTTTTTCTTTATTTATGAGGTGGGGGGGCAGTAATATTTATGTTTCTGTTTGAGTTCACTACTCCCACAGCTTTGCCCTTTAAATGTGTGGAATAATCTGTGACTGTGGGCTGCATCTCATTCACATATTTTTTCTGTTTGAAAGTTGGGACGTGTTAAAAGAACTTTCAGAATTAGTCTCTGATACATTGAGTTATCTGCCATAAAATTCTCATGAGAAGATGCCATATATTGTGGATTTAAATGTTTTTTTGTCATCAGCGTAAAGACCATCTAATTTGATGGACTTGGCTTTGTGTCGATTTCTTCTTCTTGTTTGAGCTTGTCAAACATTCCACAACAACAACTAATAATGCATAAGCTTTTCTCTCTTTCTGGTGTTGTGCAGTTCATTGATCTCCTTGAAGATCACCCTAAGCTACTACTAACTAGAGTAAGTGTGACGTATCGAGGGAAGAATCTATACATGCAAGCACCTCCAGTACTGGAAGAGATGACTCGATCTAATTTGGATTTACCATTGTTTGAGCTTATGGGTAAAACTCCAAGGGACATCGTTCATGTTACTGGTGCAGCGGGAAAAGGAGATAAAAAGCAGTCATGTTCTAGGAAATTACGTGTTATTTTCAAGGGAATGGTTGGAGTTACAGATATGGACATGGCTGGTGGGGCTTAACTTTCAGTCACCCATCAGCATATACTTATTTGTTCCTGGTAAGCACTTTTAGGAGAATAGCTTCGTTTTCTCCTCTAATTTTTCTCTAGTTAGCAGACAAGGTTGATAGGGAATGCCTCCATTTTTGTAACTCTCTTTCTTTACTTATCACGTGGACGTGAAAATTGGTGAATTTATATCTATAACATGTGAAATGAAATGAGTGAGTTATACACCTCATAATCTATGAAAATCTGCCAAATACTATTGAAGTTTTGCTCAATCTGATACTACTGACTTTATTACTTCTCAAAATTAATTGCTATAGACACAAACATATGTAGAGGTAAATAAATTGTAAGTTGAAGAGTGAAAACAGAGCTGCTGCCACAGTACTTGATTTGTGCTTCAAAAGTACAACTTTTATATGTGGTAATTACTTACCACAACAATGATAAGGAACCACTATGACTGCTTATCTTTTATTGATGCAGAATCAGCTGTTTCACTTATATTACTGTGTAATTATTTGTATATGATTATGGGCAGGCATAATTGAACATTCATGACATAGCAAGTCTCAGATGCAAAGAATGGGCATTTTATCAATCTTGGCAGAAATATTGCCAAGTAGTATTTTATCCACCACTCAACTAACTTATCCAAAATTTGTGGGCAATATGGAAGGGTGGGTATAAATATGTGATCTACCACTACTGTTTCCAGTCAAACATTCTGATCCAACAAATCTATCTGTAAAACAAATAGATCTAAAAAAAAAATTCGAGATCTTTTTTTTTTTTTTTTTGAAAATAATGCTGATAAAGATAAAATATGGTTTTTAGATACAAGTAGGGATGGGCATGATATGGTATATATTGAATTAGCATACGATATTGAAGTTTTTTATATTGTGATTTTGGTGTTATGGTATCTGGTATAGATTATTTTTTTTGGTATTCAATATGGTATTTGGTATTTAGAAATAACATATCGAAATATCGAATATTATACTGAATATAAGTATATAGTTACATAAATAACATAAAATATTATTAAAGTACTAACAAATATGCAATCAAGTATTAGTATAAACTAAATGTTTAGAAGTTAAAACTTTGACAACTCTATTTTGTTTGAAATGTATTTATAGTAAACCTTATTAATTAATATAGGTGGATCATGAAATATTATTATTTTGTAGAGTTATTATTTAATAGATAAATTAATATTATTAATTTAAAGAGTATTTCGGCACCGCAAAATTCATTCGGAGATGAAATCTCAGAGAATTTGAATGAACCCAATTGTGACAACGCCATTCATGAACTTGAGGTTATGATTAATGATCTCGGTTATACTGCAATAAAATGGACGTTAATAACCTATTGGATGGGTGAAAATGATACATGTTCAGAGGTTCAGAGGTTCAGAGTTTAGAAGAAATTGTGGATACCGTTGGAAAAAACAATGTTGATGATAAAGTTGAAGATGATACAATACTTTTGGAACCAGTTACGCGTAAGAAAACACTTATCACATCAAGAACTCTTTTATGGTGCAGTTCGAAAAGACAACACTGAAACTTTTGGATACACAAAGAAAAGTTAGAGATGAACTTCAACTAGATTTAAATTTTAACAAGAAATATAAAACAATAGAATCATATTTCACTAAATTGTTTTAGCTAGATATATTTGTACTTTTAAAGAATTATTATTTTATAATATTAATGAGACCATATATTTATATAGGGGTCTTTTGAAAATATATTATCGTATTATCTTATTGAAATAGGTGATT
This sequence comes from Solanum chiquidenum, assembly GCA_029582725.1. Taxonomy (NCBI): domain Eukaryota; kingdom Viridiplantae; phylum Streptophyta; class Magnoliopsida; order Solanales; family Solanaceae; genus Solanum; species Solanum chiquidenum. Next base: position 15,856 of record JAJOOS010005990.1, on the reverse strand, counting down.
TTTTCCATTGGCCCAAGTTGGGACCGGAGGAAAATATTATCCTTGAGATACTAATTAATCGATTAATTTAATGAGATTTTACTGTAAATGTAATTGATTAACAAAAATAGTTGTTTGTAATTTCTTTTGAAGATATATTTCTACATGTGTAATGTGTTAGTATGAAACAATTGAGACTTTTTTTTGAATTGTCCAAGTTTTAATACTCTATTATACAAGTATATATTAGACGAAGTTGAACAAACTATGATTATCGACTAATCATACTGTAAAATACCAAAATCAAAAATTGGTATGATAATATAATAATTTTAAAAACTAAATACATAAATTATGATAACAAAACCTTCAAATACTATATCATATCAGGTCCATCCTGGATACAAAAGACAGTGACAGTAAAACCTCTAACAGCCAACTAGCTATGCATTTGTTTTTTTGGTCCTACAAAGGGTTTGGGTATGTAGGTCATAATTCAGTAGCTTTTTAGTTGTGTACATAAGTGTGTCCTACTTGAATTAATATTGAAAATCATAGATAAGACTAAGACATATAATAATATAATATACATTTTTAGATATGCATACTGTTCAACTTTATTGTAGTAGCATCAGTTGTAATCCATATTTAAATGCAACATCATAACTTCAAGTCCACCAAGGATATATGCAAAGTTACAATTTGAAGTTTTATGTGTACATTCTAAATTCTAGTTTTATTGAGTTGTTACCTTTGAAATTAATCTATATCTATATATATATATATAGTATTTTTAAGCAAGATATCAAGTTTTTCCTTTTCTATCGTATTGTTTTTGTCGGATTTGTTGGAAGTAATGGTCAATTCTAGACCCTATTCTTGGTAATTGTAAATCTATTTGTCTAATTTGTTGGTTTATTGAATTTATTTCTACAGATGATAATAAGTCTGGATATAACTGTCGTTGTTCTAAATATAGTTGTCTTTGTTCTATTAGAAAGTCGTATATATATATATATATTTCTTTTAAGAAAAATATATGAATTTGAATCAAAACTGATAAATTGTGCCAAATATGCCGTCTGCTCTCTCTCTACTTTTTCTTCTGACTAAAAACTCAGCCTTAAAAGGTTTCTTCTAGATCTCAATGAGACGTGGTAAGATGCTTTCCAAAAAAAGCGTATACATTAGCTTTGTGTATTATTAATATTTTATTTGATATATTTTTTAATTTATTTATGATTAATGTAAGCATTAGCTATATACTCTATTTGATATTATGTTATAGAATATAATTAATACATGGCATGGTATGGTATTAAAAATGCATGAGATTTTGATGCATATATTAGCATTGCTAAAGACACAATTGCCCCTAAAAAAAATTCACATCCTTTCAACTGTATTTATGGAGGATATTTTGTAAACAAATGATATATATTTTTAAATTATGTAATACACTAAACAAAATAGCGCATAAGAAATAATTCAGCATAATTAATACTCCATCTATCCCAGTTTGTTGTGATATAAAAAAGCTAATTAGTGAGTTAGCACGGTTAGTGTTAGTTAAGGGTAAACTAGTCATTTTCATCAGTTAGTTATAACAACCTTCAGAATGTTAGTTAAAAGAAGGTCAATTACTAACAGAGAATGTGATGTATAAATAGCACTTCTATCATTGTAATCTACAATTTTTTGGATGATCAATAATAGAGTCTTCTTCTTCCTTAGATATTTTCTCTCTGATTCTTCTTTTACGATCATGGTATCAAAGCTTTCTTCCCAGTAGCTACTGGTGAAGACGAGTTGGATCTAGAATCAAAGGATCATTGTAGATCCATCGATTCATTGTTCCTCATGATTTCCTGCAGTAGCAGATTTCAGTTTGAAATTTGCATTTTTTTTCTTCCACGAAAAGAGATTCATCAAAGCAGTTCCAGTAAGGTGTTGAATCAAAGTTTGATCAATGGATCCTGATAATGTAGCAGTGGATCTGTCTCGGAATCTCAATATTGGTCAAAATGTTGGAACATCTGCTCATAACAATGGCAATTCTTCTTCAAATCAAGGTATCGACTATAATCATCCTCTGTTTTTTAGTCCTACTGATATTAGTGGAATCAACCTGATTTCTTTTTAATTGCTTGGCATTGAAAATTATATATTGTGGAGTAGACCGATTCAGTTAGTTTTGTTAGGAAGAAACAAGTTAGGGCTGATTGATGAGAGTTGCAGGTGAGAAATATATGGTGAGGAACTATGGGGACATTCATCCAGTAGTAGTTTGGGACTGAGTGCTATGAATATGAAATATGTTGCCTTATATTCCAAAGCTGGTAGTAGCTCAGGGGTGAGTCAAAGGTTCAAGAAGAACTATTTGTTAGTTTGTGATTTCTGCAAATGTAAAGGACACATCAAGGAGTTTTGTTACAAAATTGTAGGATATCCACCTGACTTCTAGTCTAAAAGAAAGAGTCAGGGAAGTGAATCTGGACAGTACAGTCAACCTTCAGCAGTGCATGCTCATTTCTCTTATGGTTCCAACACAAATGTACAGGTTCCTGAGTGGGGAAAAAAAGTTGAAAGTTCTCAATATCATAACTTTGGTGGTGAATCTACAACTGAGAATACTAAAGTTAATATACAGTTAAGTCAAGCTGAGAAAGATGTCAAGCAACTACTTCAGGGGTGCACTTTCACAAAGGATCAGTATGATCACATTCTCATAATATTTAAGCAGCAAAAACCAGATCAAGCTATACCTGATTGCAGTGCAGTGAATACTGCAGGTAAAGCATTCTTTGTCTCTGCAAATAATAAGGTGTGGATTATAGATACGGATGCTACAAATCATATGGTGTCTAACTTGGAAATGTTGTCCAAGAATTCTGTGACAAAACTTGATACTCCTAAAATTGTTTATCTTCCAAATGGTGATACTACCAAAGTGACTCATGTGGGTACTTGTGATGTGTCAGCTAACAGTGTCATTACAAATATGTTTCACCTGCCAGACTTTCACCATAATTTGTTGTCTATAAGTAAAATCACAAAGGAACTAGGTTGCTCAGTCACCTTCTTTCCTCATTTTTGTGTTTTCCAGGAACTTTATAGTGGAAAGGTGAAGGAGGTTGGTAAAGAGGAAGGAGGATTGTATTTGTTGTTAAGCCAGTTGACACATGGAACTGAAAGTGAAGTGAAGAAGTTTGTTTTTGTTGTTCCTAGAGTGCTCTCTAGTATAGAATTGTGGCATCAAAGATTAGGACATGTGTCTTCTATAGTACTTGCTAGAATGTTTGATATGAATAAAGACCGTATGTGTAAGGTTTCTAAATGCACAGTTTGTCCTTGTGCTAAGCAGACAAGATTACCTTTTTCTTCAAGTAGTATTAAAAGTAGTGCTTGTTTTGACTTGCTACATGTTGATGTATGGGGTCCTTATAACACACCTATATTTGATGGTAACAAGTACTTTCTCACAATAGTGGATGATTTTTCAAGAATGACCTGGATTTTTCTAATCAAACTTAAGTCTGATGTGTCTGTGTCTCTTAAGTTGTTCTTGCAATATGTTAAGACTCAGTTTGGTAAGACTATTAAAATGGTAAGGTCTGACAATGGAACTGAATTTCTTAACTCAGTATGCAACACAATGTTTAAAGATTTGGGAATTATACATCAGAGATCTTGCCCCTATACCCCTCAGCAAAATGGTGTTGCTCATAGGCATATACTTGATGTTACAAGATCACTCAGGTTTCAGGCTAAAATTCCTTTGACGTTTTGGGGGAACTGTGTTCTGGCAGTAGTCTATTTGATCAATAGATTACCAAATAGTGTGATAGATCATCAAACTCTTTATGAGAGATTGTATGGGTGCTCACTCTGTCTCATTTAATAACAATAGGTTGCTTGTGCTTTGCTAAAAATCTATGTGAACATGATAAAATGATGTCCATGTCAAGATCAGATGTTCATATGGGATATTCATAAGTTCAGAAGGGGTATGTACTATTTGATATAACCAATTGGTCCTTCTTTGTCAGTCGAGATGTTAGTCGAGATGTTATTTTTAGGGAAAATGTCTTTCCCTTTGCTCAGGAGAAGGAGAATAGCCTGAACACTCACAGTGTGTTTGAGGATACTGTCCAAGGATTGGGTGTGTTGTATGAAGATTTTAATCAGTTCTCTAATATGCCTCTAAATCTCTAATATGCCTCTAAGGTATGATGAGGAAGGTGTTCTTACTGAAGGTGGTGAAGAAGTTTCAAGTTCTAATATGCCTGGTGTAGAACAGGTACATGAGGAAATTTCAGATGTTAGTGATCAGGTTACTGATGTAGAACAGGTACAAGATGGAAGTGCTCAGGTTGTTGATACCACTGTGTGTGACTCAACACAGGATGCAGTTCAAGCACCTACCAGAAGGTCCACTAGACCTACACATACTCCTAAATGGATGCAAGATTTTGTCTCATTGAATATCAGTAAGGATGTGCAATATCCACTGTGCAACTACATGAGTTATGCTCACTTATCTCCTTCTTATAAATGTTATATTGCTGCTACTCAACTGTCCAAGAACCTGCGTCCTATGCAGAAGCTATTAAAGACAAAAGGTGGGTAGAGGTCATGCAGACTGAGATACATGCTCTGGAGACCAATAACACTTGGGTGATCACTGACTTGCCAATAGGAAAGAAACCTATAGGCTACAGGTGGATATACAAAGTAAAGTACAAATCTAGTGGTGAAAAAGCAAGATTGGTTACTAAGGGCTATAGTCAGCAAGAAGGGATAGACTATCAAGAGACCTTTTCCCCTGTTGTTAAGATGGTCACTGTGAGAACCATATATAATGGCTCTAGCTGCCTCTAGACAATGGCACATTCATCAGATGGATGTCTTTAATGCCTTTTTACATGGTGATTTAGAAGATGAAATTTACATGCAGTTACCTCAGGGTTTTGTCAGTTAAGGGGAGAAGGTGTGCAGACTGGCAAAGTCTCTTTATGGACTCAAACAGGCTCCAAGACAATGGAATTATAAGCTAACAGAAGCTCTCATCAAACTCAGGTTTAAACAAAGTCCACATGGCTACTCTTTGTTCATTAATAAATCAGAGGAAGGGATTGTGATTGTACTAGTGTATGTGGATGATATGTTAATAACTGGTAGCAGTCTGAAGATGATTGAAGAGACAAAGAAAGCATTACAACAAGCATTTAAGATGAATGATCTAGGGGAATTGAAGTATTTTTTAGGAATTGAATTCATCAGGTCAGCTGATGGCATACTTATGCATCAGAGGAAATATGCCCTAGAACTTATAACTGAAGTTGGTCTGTCAGCAGCAAGGCCTGCTGGAACTCCCATTGACATTAATGTCAAACTAACATCTAAGTTGTATGATAACCATATACATAAAGAACAGGAGGAAGATCCCTTGGTAGATATAACAATGTATCAAAAGTTGATAGGGAAATTATTGTATCTCAACATGACCAGGCCTGATATATCCTTCAGCACTCAGACCTTAAGTCAATTCTTGCAACAACCAAAGAAGTCACATACGGATGTTGCACTAAGGGTGGTGAAATATCTAAAAAGACAACCTGGACAGGGAGTATTTTTAGCCAGTTCCTCTGATCAAAAGGTTACTGCATTTTGTGATGCAGACTGGGCATCTTGTCTACTTACCAGGAAGTCTGTAACTGGATACATGATCAAAGTAGGGAGTTCTCTTGTGTCATGGAAAGCTAAGAAGCAAACCACAGTTTCAAAAAGTTCAGCAGAAGCTGAATACAGAAGTCATGCATCTACTGTGTCTGAACTAGTCTGGCTGCTTGGATTATTAAAAGAAGTAGGTGCTGAAATACAATTACCAGTTCAGATATATTGTGATAGTAAAGCAGCAATATAGATTGCTGCAAATTCAGTGTATCACGAAAGGACCAAACACATTGAGATCGATTGTCACTTTATAAGAGAAAGGTTGCAACAAGGACTAATCAAAGTCAATTACATACCTACCAAAGAACAGCATGCTGATATAATGACTAAAGGACTATCCAAACTGCAGCATGAACATCTTATATCCAAGCTAGGAATGCTAAACATTTTTGCACTACCTAGCTTGAAGGGGAGTGTTGTGATATAAAAAAGCTAATTAGTGAGTTAGCACAGTTAGTGTTAGTTAAGGGTAAACTAGTCATTTTCATCAGTTAGTTATAACAACCTTCAGAATGTTAGTTAAAAGAAGGTCAATTACTAACAGAGAATGTGATGTATAAATAGCACTTCTATCATTGTAATCTACAGTTTTTTGGATGATCAATAATAGAGTCTTCTTCTTCCTTAGATATTTTCTCTCTAAGTTCTAGATTAATCTTTTACGATCACAGTTTATCATGACCTACATTTCTACATTAAGTAACAACTTTAAAATGCTCATTTCACTCTTAATGAAATGATTTATTGCCACACAAATATCTTCTTTTCTTTCTTAAACTTCGTGTCGAGTCAAATTAACTCATATAAAATAAGACAAAAGGAGTAACAGTATTATTAATGTCAACATTACTAATACAATATATTCAACACTATTCTTATATATCATACTAAACGATCTTTTAGAATATTCAACATTGTTCACGGATTATGTTGTTCTTTTCTTATATTCTCTCTATTTCAATGTGTTTGTTCAACTTCTTTTTTAGTCTATTTCAAAAACAACGTTTCTTTTCTTTTTTGACAACTTTTTAATCTCAATTTTTCATATGACATGTTTTAAATCATAAGATTAAAGAACATTTTGATACACTCTACATATCTTTAGCTTAAGATGACAAAATTCAAAATGCCCTCTTTACTTCCTTGAACTCAATATCAAACAAATAAATTGAACATAAGGGAGCAATATCTTTGGACAATCTTAGTTCATGAACTACTTTTTGAAGTTAAGTTAGATCAAAAATTTATTTTTCTTATATAATACTAGAGCGTCAGACTCATTCTTAATTATTATTGATGTTCTTTTGTGCAACTATCTCATATTCAAAACTTATCAATTCAATTGATTTAAATTTTACATCGCGTAAAACTCATTAAGAAAAACACTTTCCTATTAAAGATTTGTTTTTTTAATCAAGACTCACATACATCTTATATAAGATCTTATCTATTAGACCCCTCTATTTAATGATTTTGTCAATTACTTATATTCAATATATAAAATTAAAATACCATATTCTATTATCCACACTATAGATATCATATCAGCCATAATAGTGCAAACGTCATTTTATATAAAATATATTAATTACTGGATCTAAAAATTAGTTTGAATGGAGCCTACTGGATGCAAAATAGTTTCTTGTATCTCTGGATGTATTATATAATATAATACATTACATGTGAGAGACTGAAGTAGCTGTACTATGATAAGAAATTAAAGAATCATGATGTTTTTTTAGTGGTGCCCCCTCATTAAGTTGATGAAGCTAATAATATCTCCAACTAGTTCTGAGGTGGTGCGGAGTTAGAAGTTCGGGTATGAATTTAACTGAATTTAATAACTTTTATTTAAATAATGTATTTATATTAAGAAGTTTATAAATATATATAAATATTAAGTATTTTCGAATGAAATTTTTTAACATTTGAATCATCGTTATAAAATTTAGAATTCATAAAATTTTAAATTCTGAGTTTGCCTCTCCGACGAGTTATATCAACTTTGTGTTGCTGAGAGTGGAAAGTTGTAGCTGACACCCTGACTAAAAAAAGAGAGGAAAGATTATTTTTTTTCAATACTATTTTTTTCATCCTTCTGCTTTTGAAATTAATTTCATGATTGAGAATTTCCATTTTTCTAATAATTCTTGGGGTCAGATTAATTTCATCAATTTTTTTAGAAGTTATTTTTATTAAATAGAGACTAGTTTAAAATTTAAATGATCAATAAGATGAAAGTGGATCAAGTTCGTTATAAGGAAATTTTTCAAAAATATACAAATTTATACCATACTTTATACATAAGTCGTGTCGTTTTCCTTCATATTTTCTTCCAGATATGAGAAAAACGGTTCGTTTTTGTTTCCTTTGGAAAATTCATGTTTGGGTCAAATCGGGTCGGCCAATTATTTGATTTTTCAATGCTAGTTGTGAGATTTTTTTCTAAAGTTGGCAAATGATTCTTGTCAATTCATGTTCTCCACTTCTCCTTGCTACAAGGAATATATATCACCAATATAGACCTCAATCCTCATATGTGAATTGAGAAAATAAAAAGAAAATAGATTTCAAATAATTTGATTATGTAATATATTTTACAACATCAACTGTTAAATTATACGTTAGTTATTAATTTTGTTTTTTCGAAGAGCAAACGCTCGTGATATGTAGTCATTCTTATAAGTAGCCAAATAAAGTACTCCCTCCGTTCCATTTTATGTGAGATAGTTGACTCGGTACGGAGTTTAAGAAAGAAATGAAGACTTTAAAACTTGTGGTCCAAAATGAATGATAGAAATTTGTGTGGCTGTAAATCATTTCATTAAGAGTAAAATAGATATTTTATAGTTAAATTGTTACTTAATATAAAAATGTGTCAATTCCTTTTTAGAATGACTAAAAAGGAAATTAAGTTACATAAATTGAAATAGGACTAACTTTTTTCCATATTTTAGTCATGTGACAAAACAAGATGGCTGCAGCTATATATTCTGATGCTACAGATACACACTTTGCAAATTGCAATAATAGGAATTTGATACAACTAATGTCAATAACTAGTGGATGACAAGAGAGGAGAGTGTGAGTAACGTCTTATTTGTATTTATTAAAATTAAGACGTCTGAATTTAAATACATATTTAAATATTAAGATGTACTATCATTAAGAAAGGAATGTTGGGTCTAACCGTTCCTTAAATTCAAAATCATATTAAAGAGATCATTCATCAAAGCGGATTCAATATTCAAATTAGTACTAATTTCAAATTTTAACTATTGAATTAAATAATAATGTTTTCTAAAATTATGAATTCGAAGTTTAATAATTATCAAAAATTTAATAACTTTTTTTATAAATATACTTCATGTTCAAAATATTAGTTACATACTCCTTTTTTAATCCCTCGAAGGAGTTTTCATCTTTTTGCTCCCTTTGGTGACTCGAACGCACAATTTTAAGATTGAAAGTGAGGGGTGGTTACCATTCGAGCAACCTCCTCTTGTCATATTAGTTATACACTTCATATGTGCTTCTAGGGTTGGGTTCCATCGAAGATGGATTCAGGATTCAAACTTTATGAATTCAATATTTAAGATTTTAATATAAATTTATTAAGTTTTAAAATTATGAATTCTGATATACTATTTATTATACTTCAAATAAATTCTTACACAAATTATAATTCACGTTAAAGATATTAAGTTCAGACGAACCCGACGAACATGCATGTGGCTCTAACATAAGTGTAAAGGATTGATGTAGTCCATATTTGGATGAGAAATCTGATCTACTAAAGTGTGGGCTGTCGCTATACTGTAGATTCTTCAATCCTCATCTCTTATTTTTATTTTTATTTTATTTTTGTCCCTCTCTGTTTCTCAATTCTCATCTAGATAATATATACTTACCATAACAATTTAATGTATTATTATATATACATTAATCATCTAATTCTTTTTTTAATACTATTAATTTACTTATTTTTGTTGTAATTGACACTTGAGATGTATTTTTATAAATTATTAAATTTATTTATTAGGAATAGTTATCTATAATAAAAGTTTTTTAAAAAATACAACAAGTATATAGAATTTAAATTCATACTAAAGATTGCAAAAAAAACGAAAATGAGTTGAAAGTATATCGAAAATAATATTTTTATTTCACAAAGATAAAAATAAAATCTGTATATATTCTATTCTTTTCAGATCTCATTTTTAAAATTATACTATCAGATACGTTGTTATTACTAAATACCACACTTTCTTTTGAGGTGAGAGTTGATTGTCTATTAGAAATAATGTTTTTACTTAAAAAAAATAGAGGTAAAATTCACTTATATCTTATTCTTTTTAAATTATATTTATAGCATTACATCAAATATATTATTATTTTAAAGTTTGTACTTAGTTTTCTTTAAAGTTATTTTCTATCTAGTGTTCAATACTCATATTAAAGCTCGATTAAATCTAAACTTACACTCAAATTTAAAACGAATGAATAAATACTTACCACACCACCCAACACGTATCGATAAGTTTGCACTTAGTTGATATCCTTTTGTGGGTCTTGCACAGATTTGGGTTGGCTGTCATTCTTGACCCCACTATCCCACATGTATACCTTTTTTGCTTGAACCCATTATTTGCTGTCTTTTTTCCCTATTTATTATTTATACTACAGAATACACAATAATAATATCCCTTCTTAACTACTCAAAAGAAAAAAGAAAAAAAAACAGAGTGAACTGAACATTTTTGAGTTCTCTTCTTCAAAAAATGGAAGTGGCAATGGAAGTAGAAGATGATTTGTTTTTTGCAGATTTGAGCAAACAAATCTCTCTTTTAATAATGGACGATGACGAACATGAACATCAAAACTCTTCAGTTTATCGTCATTCTCATGACTCTATTCAGGTTCAATATATATGTTCAAGTTGTTGTTTTTTCTCCCTAAAATACAATAGTTATCTTTGTCTAATTCATTAATTTCATATCATATAATGCTTTTAAGTGTATTAACACTGAAAGAGAATTTATATATGATTTAACTAAAGAATCACTTAGTTCTCAAAAGTCTTTATTGAAATTTCTTTCGACATTTACGCTCACTTTATTGACTATTAGTCTACAGAATATTGAAATTTAAGTGTTTCTATCGATAGTTGTTTCTTAACCTTTAGGATAGGGACAGGTGTAGCGTTACAACATAAAATTCATCTGCACTTCGTATTTTTGACGTGAACCACAAATTTAAGTATAAAAAATCAGAGAAGCAGCTGAGCTCATTCTCTTCGCTTTCTAGGCCAAAAGTAGTGCAGTCTTTTCTGGCTTCTTACTACGCTACAACACTATAGAAATACATTTTGATTAGTAATAAATATGAATAGAAAGTTAGATCCATCCATCTATCCTATCTGATTTCGATTTTGTTATTTAAATTAGAATCGATTTCATTCAACCTTTGATTCAAAGAATTGCGCTTAGCTCCCCGCCCATGAAACGACTAAAATTGAGTAAATAGTTTATATTAGTAGAACCCATAATATTATACGTTAGGTTCAATGTTAAGAATCTTAAATATTAAATACATAGAGTTTTAAATCATGAATCCATAAGAAGACGAAAATTAATAACTCACTAGATCAAAAATGATCTTTAGCAATAATTAACAGCTTAATTGCCGCTAAATATATTTTTTAAAGGCAATTAACACTCTTTGTAAATGTCTCTAAAGCCTATAGTAATATGAGATTCAATGACAATTAACTAATGAAGATAAGCGCTTTAGCACTTTTTATTAATATGCATATTTATTGCCGCTGAAAGTTGTTTTTGTTATAGTGACTGTGCTTACCAATTTTCTTTTCAAAAATACAGGCCTTTTCACAAGTAATTCATCCAGCTACAAGAGCAGGATATGTATATGAGCAGAATAATAATAGAAGAGAAATTAGCAAAGGAACTGGAGTTTTTATCCCACTTTCTTCACATCCAAGAAGAAAAAACAGGCAACCAAGACATAATAATTTCTCATCAAACACCAAGTTCCAAGGACAAACACAAAGTCAACTAATTAATCAAGTCCCACCTCATTATAATTCACTAAATCCTACTAGATTTTCTTCTTAAATCATATGTTTAAGATTAATCAAGATTTTATTATAACTTAAAAATAATTAATAAGTTAGTTAGCTAGCTACTATAATTTATTTTTTTGGGTGTATTGTGTTGTACAAAGGGAGTCCTTCTTTTTGCACTTTGCAGTATATTATTAGAGAGGTACAGCCTAAGGTATATAAGTGCCTCTATTTAATTATAGTGGGATTTAATTTTATGATTGTTTTTTTAAGCTTGATAATATTGTTTAATCAATATTAGATGTAATTGATTCTGTTGTATTTTTTGTTCCCCTTTAATAACTTTATGTATGTATAGTATAATAATATCATTTGTTTAAAGCTTGTGTTCTATTGAGAAAATTTGAAGTTTGAGTTCTTAAATGGTGATTGAAATCAAAGAAATTATGTAGTAAAGTTTTTTTTTTTGTTCACAGTAAAGTTTCTAATTTAAGACTAATCTATCACAAAACAAATGATGCCAGAATCTTGGATTTTGACCAAGATTTAACAGGCGGTGTGGTTATTGGTTGATTTTTTTAGAAGAAATAATGACTACGTAATTGATACAAGATACTGATAGTCATTAAAGGGTCGTCTCTAGTAATTAAGACATAATTAAGATATATGCATGTACCTATGCAACAATATATGTTTCTGGATAGCTATATATTCGTATTCATCTTTTTTGTATGTATGTATTTATGCACATAAACACTGAATACATCACAAGTTTGATACCAAATAGATGTACTTGTGCACAAATACAGTAGATACATCACAAATGCACTAAATACGTCAGTATCATAATCAATTTGTAACTATGTGCAGATACATTACATACATCAATACACTGGATATATGAAAATGTTACTGAATACACTAGATATTTAATATTGGATACACTAGATAAAATTGAAACACACAAATACACTATATACATCTGTGCATGTTGGATACATAGATACATGAAATTGTGGAACACATATAAAGAAGTAAAGGGACAAGAGAGGAGAGCGAGAGAGGAAAGAGGTGATATACATTCACTAGATATAGTCTATCTAAAGGCAACTCACAAAATATATAAATTATTGAAATTATTGATGTGTTGAAATTAGCACCTAATATTTATATGGACATGTCAATCGGCCCAATATTATAAGCAAAATAAGCCCATATTTTCCATCCTTATTGTTCATAATATTTTCAAAAAGATGTTTTATTACTCGATTGTTTTTCTTGATTGAATTCTTTGAAAATATTTAATGGTGACTGATATATCGAAGAATAATTGAAAAGTTACATTGGAAGTCATTAAAGAAGCTTCAAAGCTTGGGTTCAAAGAAATCAGATTTTTAAAATTGAGATTTGTTTAAGTGGGTGTTATTGTTCTAATTTAACTCTATGATTTTAGTTTTTATGGTTTTTTAGTATTGAATCTATTGTATTTTTAAAATTATAAATTTAGACCTACTATGTACAATTTATGTGAAGTTCGAATATAATTTAAGTTATACGTCGAAAGTGTTGGGTTCATTTGAACTTGGAGCTTCACTATTGCATTCACACTAGTTATTGCAATATATCATGTATGTCTTGATTTATCAAATTTGAGATGACTAATGTTGGTTGAGAATGTCATTTTGGAATTGTGGTTAAAATTAGAAGTTATTTGGTGAAGATTGAGCAAGTTGGATTATTTTATTTATTTTTAAACGTACGGAAATAGATAACAATATTAGCAACATTGCATAACAATGTATGCATAGCGTATAACATTTATAACCACTTCTTATACACTATTATACACACACACATATATAATTATTATTGTTATTTGTTTTTTCATAAGCTATAGCCTATATTTGTCCATGTTCACGAGACATTTGACACTTGATTTTATCCTATAGATTAACCTTCAAAAATTTACACAAGAGAAGGGGTACGACATATCTCCCCATTCTAGAGCTTGATTAATCTAGTACCAAGAAAGCCTCATATTGCACCATCCGAATTGATAACTATTATTGTACGCAAACTTGACTAAGGAAAAATTGGTCCTCACAACTTCCAAAATCCAAAGTATATCTATATATTAATTATAGAGTTTGGACACCAAATTTAGGCCCAAGTTTAAATAAGGCCCATCCTTTCCCTGTCCATATATTCACCAGCAAACACTAAAAATGAAGGTAGCAAAAATCACTATTCACCACCAAAAGTTTAGGAGAATTAGCATGGCCTCAGCAATGTTAAAGAGAACAAGAATGATGGCTCAAAGCCTGAGATCCTACGCTTCAATTTCAGTAGGAAGTGATGTTACAGCAGCTGCACCAAATGTTTCTCTACAAAAGGCTCGATCTTGGGATGAAGGTGTCTCCTCAAAATTCTCCACTACCCCTATTAAAGATATCTTCAAGGTAATCATAAATATACTCAAAAACCCAATTTTAAAAATGTAATCTTTATACCTAAATTTACCCTTTTCTTGATTTCTGACTGTTTGTTGTGTTTTGTTGGTGTTCAGGGTAAAAATGTTGTAATCTTTGGCCTTCCTGTAAGTTGACTTTTCTTTATTTGTATTGCCACTGATTTTGAATTAGTTGTATTGTGTATTAGTTTTCATTTCTGGATTTAGGAGTACTTTTTAGATGAATGTTTTTGTTTGGTTCATTTTTAATTGGAATAAAGGAAGTGGGGTTGTCAAATGATGAGAATTTGTTCATCAACAACAACATACTTAGTGTAATTACACAAGTGGGGGTCTATAGAGGGTAGGATGTACGCTGACCTTACCTTACTTAGCCTTTGTAGTGTGGGATAGATTGGTTGTCCCAATATACCCTCAGCTCAGAAAGTGCAATCAAAAGTAGGATGTAAAGGAAAATAACGACAATAAAATAGCAAGATAAATCACAAGTATTACGTCGTGGTGTCTTAGAGTGAAGCGGTTTTGCCATTTTAGTCTTGGATTTTTTTTTCTTGTTGTTGTTTGACTACTGCATATTTTGTTGAGGTCCTCCAAATTGTCAACTTGTGCTTCATTCATGGTCGTTTCATCTTTTATATTTTGTTTATGATGTTTTGTGTTTGGTGGAGGGGAAAAAGTTCTTTCTTTTCATTGAGATTTAAACGGTAAAAAGTTTTAATAAAACATCAACAACAACAATAACTACTATGCATCAATCCCAACCAAGATGAGGTGTACACTATATATATGAATCCTCACGGACCATGTAGCTCCATTTAAGCCTAATAAGAAATCAAAATGGTAAAAAAAAATTCTCTTTTTCTTGTTACTTTTAGTACAAATAATAAAGTGGTCTTTTGACTTTCTATACAAAGTACTAATTCAAGGTGGTATCTGATGACTTAAGTGCAGTGAGCAGCTTTATTTGTCTAATGTTTTATCTTCCTGGGACTACAAATGAATACTGCTACTACTTATCCAAATTTTCAGAATAGTTTAATCTTGTTGTAATCCCAATTGTTACATACTACTGGATTAACATTGCCACTTGGTTGGTTGCACATATTTGTTTCTGGAGGAAAGATACAATGGGACACATTTAATTATTTAATACCATTCTTTGTATTCTTTTATTTTATTTTATACATAGAAGGAGGGGAAGCAGAAGGGGAATTGGGGAACTAGATTATGAAATGGGGAATTGAACCTTCAGTGGCATTGTGAAAGTTCAGGTAGCCATAGCCAACCGACTGGACTACCGTGATTCCTCAATTAAATTATAATAGAAAAGGGCTGTCCCTAGTTTGTAATAGAAGGTTGAATAAACTGACACTATGAAATGAATAGAAGATTGAATAAAATGACGCTAAGAAATGATGAAAGAAAGAAAGGCTTCTTATTTTCTTTGATGGTTGTGGTAGGAAATTTGCCTCAAAAGAGGCCTTATTGCATAGCCATTTTGTATCCACCCATTTGGTTAATGTCTGGTTCTCTTTGTTTTTTAGTTTTATATCTTCCTAAAGATGTTACTTGTACAATTTCCAGGGTGC
>JAJOOS010005988.1:0-21210 GCA_029582725.1 Solanum chiquidenum | reverse complement strand
AGAAAATATGAGAATTATATATATTATGATATAATATGAAAATTTAGAATTGAAATATATGTATTATGATATAATATGAGACTTAAATGGAATAAAAATTGAGACTTAAGATTGAGAGGATATAGAAAATAGATGAGAGAATAGATGATTTTGTAAGAAATAATAAGGGATAGAGGGGTATTTATAATATTAAAAATGGGTTAAAGTGTATTTATAATAACTTGAGGGTTTAAATTTAAGTATTAAAAGTAGGGGGTGGTAGGGGGTGTTGGGGAAGTGAAAAAGGTAAATAAATCCGTTGGGGGCCCTACTAGTCGTTGCCCCAACGGTCCCCAACGGAAATATTTTAAAAAAAAAATTAAAATTGAGGGGATCCTGCGGAACCGGCCGGTTCAGCCGGGCTGGGACTGGGCCGGTTCGACCGGGACCAAAGGGTGAACCGGCCCCTAACCGGTCCCCTATCTCGAACCCCTCCCAACCCGCGAAAACTTATGGGACCGGGTCCGGCGAGCCGGTTCTCGAACCGGTCGCGGGCCGGGGCGGGCCGACCCGGTCCCTTTGCCAGCCCTACTCTCAATTAGGAGCAATCAGAATAGGGGCTTCGATCAACTTCTTCTTCAATAGCTCAAATGCCTGCAAACAAATTTCATTAAATACAAACTTCACCTATTTTTCCAATAGGCTGCACATGGGTCTTGCAATTTTAGAAAAATCCTTGATGAATCTTCTATAAAACCCGACGTGTCCTAGAAAGCTTCTAAATCCTTTCATAGTGATGGGTGGTGGCAATTTCTCAATGACCTCCACATTGGCTTTATCAACATCCAACCCATTTCCTGAAATTTTGTTCCCCAGTATAATCCCTTCTCGAACTAAGAAGTGGAACTTTTTCCAGTTCAACACCAGATTCGTCTCTTCACATCTTGCAAGGATCCTGCCAAAATTCGCCAAACAAAGATCAAAAGACTCACCAAACACCGAGAAGTCATCCATGAATACCTCAACAAAATCCTCTACCATATCATGAAAGATCTCCATCATGCATCTCTGGAATGTCGTCAGTGCATTGCATAATCTGAATGGCATACGTTTTAACGCATAGGTGCCATACAGACAGGTGAAAGTAGTCTTCTCCTGATCCTCTGGTGCAATGGCTATCTGATTATAACCTGAGTAGCCATCCAAGAAGTAGTAATAATTTCCCCTCTAGTCTATCCAACATTTGATCAATAAATGGCACTGGATAATGGTCCTTCCTGGTGGCATCATTCCACTTCCTGTAGTCCATGCAAATACGCCACCCAGTCACTGTCCTTGGAGGGATCAATTCATTCTTCTTATTTGTTATCACCGTCATACCGCCCTTCTTGGGCACACACTGTACCAGACTCACTCATTTGCTATTAGATATGGGGTATACTATCCCCACATCTAACCACTTGATCACCTCTTTTCTTACCACATCATTCATTACTGGATTTAGTCTCTGTTGGTGTTGTGCACTCGACTTATGCCCTTTCTGCATGTAAATCTTGTGCATACATACATCGGGACTTATTCCGTGAATATCAGACATTTGCCAGCCCAGAGCTGCTTTTCTCTTCCTCAAAATACTCAATGCTGCTTCCACCTGTGATTTAGACAAGGCTACTGACAAAATAACCAGTAAGGTCTTATCTTCACGCAAAAATGCATACCTGAGGTGGGCTGGCAATGTTTTTAGCTCCAGCTTGGGTGCTTTTTGTATGGAAGGCTTGGGTGGAGGACCCAACACCCTTTTCAAAGGCTCTCAGTGATCTCTTAACGTGCCCACACTCAACACATCCAAATATTGTACGCTTCAACATCCCCATAGATATCATGTCCCACTAGTACACGCTCCACGGGTCTCTGGATGCAATATAATAAGCTTCTTCTTCAAGATCTATCACTGTTATGGCATACAACTCTTCATACAATGATGGGAGTTTCAACGCCTTATAGACATTAACCACTTACACTTTGTCATGCGCCCACATAGTAAGTTGACCGTCTTCTACATCTATCGATCATACCACACCCTGTGGCCAAGAAAGGTCTTCCAAGGATGAACGGAACCTGAGGATCTGGCTCAAAATTCAGCACCACAAAATCTATCGAGAATATCAAAGATCCCACTTGTACCAAGACATCCTCCACAACACCCACTGGTCTAGCAACATATCGATCTACCAACTGTAAGATAATGGTGGTGGGTTTAGGACTACCCAACCCCAATTTTTTGTACAACGATATTGGCATCAAGTTTATACTTGCTCCAAGATCACACAATCCGCGTGCATGGATGATGTTCCCTATATCGATTTGAACCTTAAAGCTGCTCGGATCTTTCAGTTTGGTGGGCAACTTATTTTTGATTCGGGAGCTACACTCTTCAGTAAGTGCTACAGTTTCATATTCAGTCAGCCTCCTTTTATTTGCCACGATCTCCTTCACATAATTCACATACCTGGGTATACTCTTCAAAACATCAATCAATGGCAAATTAATGTGAATTTGCTTTAAAAGAAAGAGAAACTTACCAAAACATTTGTCCTCCTTCTGTTTTTAAACTTATGAAGAAATGGTGGAGGTGGTTTCACTATTGGTTGCAGTCTTTCTTCTTGTCCAACAACCTCACTCTCCTTGCTAGTAGACTCAACATTTCTTTTCTTAGAAGCCAACTCCTCCAACTGTAATCCGCTGCGAATACCTACCACATTCACTTGCCTGGGATTAGGATCAGTGTTTCCTGGCAAACCTCCTTGAGGTCGTGAGTTCTGGGCACTAGAAAATTGCCCAAATCATTTCTCTAGGTTCTGGGTAGCTAACTGGTTATTTCTAACATCAGCAGCTAACTGAGCTTGATCAGCCATGATCTTCTTCAGCATCTCCTCTATGCTCATGTTATTTTGTTAATTACTAGGCTTCTCCCGTTGGGCTTATTGTTGATATCCATGTGCATTCCCCTGGGGTCTATATTGATTCTGGCCTTGGGCCTGATTCTCATTTCATCCCCAAGAAAAATTTGGTTGATTCCTCAAACTGGGATTATAGGAGTTCCCATAATTTTGATGACCTCCTCCACGCTGTGCATTTCCTACAAAATTTACAGAATCCGGGTTTGCACCACATACCTCTGCTTTATGATCTCTTTCTCTGCAAATTTCACACCAAGTGGGTGGTTGTTGAACTGCATTCACCTGAGATGGTTGTTGTCCCATCGATAGGTTGCTGAAGTGAGTGTTCATCATGTTTTGCATCACAACAATTTATGCAGTTAAAGTTGTCACTGCATCTACCTCTAATATTCCAACAGTCTTCTGCACTACTGGTTTATAACCTTCTCCATTCCACTCGGGGTTACCTTATGAAATCTTGTTCAGCATAGTGAACAACTCAGCATAAGTCTTCTCCAAAGCTTGTCCACCTGCAGCTGAATCAAGTAAAATCTTGGTGTTAGGTTCCAGTCCTTCAATGAAGGTATGGACCAACACCTCGTTAGCCTAATGATGGTGCGGATAGCTTAACAACATCAATTTAAACCTGTCTCAAGCCTGGTACAAGTTATCTCCTTTTTTTTGTCAAAATCTCAGTATGTCACTCCTTAACTTAATTGTTTTTCCAGAAAAGAAAAACCTGATAAGGAACTTTCTTGCAAGATTGTCCCAAGAGGTTATGTAGTTCGCGGGCTCATAACTTAACCATCTTTTTACTTCCCCTAGCATAGAAAAGGGAAATAAGGTGAGCCTCACGTAATCTGAGTTCACTCTAGTTGGAGTGTAGATGTCACTGATTTCGAGGAAATTGTGGATGTGAACTTGGGGATCCTCGTGCGATAAACCAGTGAACTGCCCATTTGTCTGCAATAGTTGCACCATACTCTGCTTCAGGTCAAACTTTCCACCAGTTGCAGGTTTCTGAATGGATGAAGTCACGTTGGTGGTTTGTGGGATTGCCACAGTCTCTCACTTTCATCTCATCCATCACTACAGGTTCTTCTTGTTCAACTCTTGTTACAAGAGTAACTCATTCACTATCAACAAGAGGGACTGGGTAAGTGAGTCATATTTTCCTTCTCCGATAATGCTCAAATCTTTTTGGTTCAGCTAGACGCTCCTCCAAATCTTGGTCGTCTGCCAATTTGAGAATTAAACACAACCTGCAAAATGAATAACTAAGATCAAGTTGTCAACACTTGCTTTTTAACTTCAGAAATTAGATAAATCAAATACTTTCTAATTCTGAATTCCCCGGCAGCGGCGCCAAAAACTTGTTGCATCCAATCGCACATGCAAGTGTACGTGGTCATTCAAGTATTAAAGTAGCTCTTATTAAGAGTCGGGTATCGTATCCACAGAGACTCACGATTAGAATAATTTGATTTTTCCAATACTTTCAATTAAACACAAGTGTTATCAATATTAAAGAAGTGATTTATTTTATAAGCTAAAATTTAAGTAAAAGCTAAATGAAAGTGATTCAACTTCTCAAAGGTTCGAACAATGTTTGGGTAAAGTCCAAGGTTGCATCTCACATCAGGAATCATGCACATTATCTTGTTAAACGGATATTCATCAACTATCGAATCAATGATCACGGGGTTAAATATATGATTATGGTCTCCCGACCTCTAATCACCTAAGATAAATGGCAACCTAACTACATCAGTGAGGAGGGATAGGCTGAACCAATTACCGAGCATTACGCATGTCTAATGACCAAGCAAGGTCTCTAGGTATATCCCTATCCTAGATACAAATTAACTCTAATTCTTAAGAGAAAATAATGCTCCTTATGCCCACATTCTATCCTCTTACTCCTCTCTCAAGTTCAATTCAGACAAAATGTTTATTTTGGTGGTGATCAAGCACGAAATACAAAAAATAAGAACATAAGAGAGATTCATATGATAGTTAATATTTATCCATAAAACTTCAATAATTTACAATCAACTTGTAGCCACAGCCCTAGAACTAGGGAAATTAGCTACTCATAACAAGAATTTTGATTAAGTAATGTTCAAATATCATAAATAGATCAAAATTAAAAGAGTTTAGGAATGAACCCTAAAAACAGATGAAATAGCTCTCCAAATTGTCATTCCTCAAAACCTAGAAAAAGAAAAAATAATAAAATAAAATATGAGTCTATATATTATTAAGTCAAAATGACCAAATCTGGCACTTTGGGGCGCGACACAGAGGGGTTGTTAAGATCTCATTTGAGGACTTCTTCTCTTCTCCGTGACACGGGGCTGTCATGGACCGTTCTGTCTCAAATGCTAATTCATGAGTAAGAATAAAATCCCTCGCGGCGACACAAAGAGGGTATGGCTCTTTCTTGATCTTTTAGTTTTCCTTCCTTTTTCTTGTTTCTTTTTAACTTGGATCCTATCATGCTTACCAATGCCCGTTTCAATGCTCGTTCCTTCATTTAAACTCACCAACACAACTAATCATGTTGGTTAGTATAGATGTATTCAAAATGTAACATCTCAGAATATTTTTGAGCTAAAACTCGAACCATCCTCCGTAGTGAGTAAATTTTTACCAAGGAATTTAAATTTTTCTAAGCGTTAAGGTCACTAGATGTAGCACCTTGAGTTCCAAGAAGAACTAAAGAGAGTTCATTCAATTCATTCCTAAGTTTTCTTAAGTTTTGGGTCAACTTCAAATGAAGATAACTTTTAGTACATGATGATTTAGGAGACCCATAAGATACAAAATCAAAGCTCTTCGAGTCACGACGCGCAAATCTGGCAGCAGCTCCGTGATGGCTCCGCATTACGGAGCCAATACAGACCTCACTGCCTGGTGAAAAATTATTCTGACTCCCAGCTCATTTTATTTATTTCTTTAGGGGTATTTTAGTCCTAAAAACCCTTAGGAGGTCATCTAAATTTTCCTAAACGTGTAGAAAAATCAATTTTACATAAATCAAACCCTCTCATCCACTCCAAAGATTCTACGCTCAAGAAATTCAAGAAACGCTAAGGCTAGGGTTCTTCTTCCAAGATTTTCCTTCAAGTTCTTCAAGAAGATGTTTCTTTCAGGTATGTAAGCTTCCATAGTATTGGGTTTGTTTACCCACACGCCAATCATGTTAATTTTAGCGTTAAATTCGTTCTTGAAAGTTGAAGGTTTGATGTTCTTGAATTTGCATTCGTTCTTGAATTGGGCTGAGATTGAGGAGTTCTTTAGATTATTGCATCAATTTATAGAGTTGTTTTGAGCAAAATAATCGAATTTAGGCGAATTGGGGTTAGAAAACAAAGAAACAAAAAGTCGGGCATATCTAGCAACCCAATCCGCGTTGCGGACCTGCCTCCCCATTTCACATAATTTTTCTTCACGTCGCGGAGAGGTCACGAACCCCTCTGCCTCAAAAGTTATTTCACGACCAAATATTAAAATGCATCTCCGCGTCATGGACTTGCTTCCATATAGTGATTTCTTGATCTTTTCTCATGTTTAACTATCTAAAAACACTAATAAACATCACGATATCTTTCCTACCACAAATCATAACCTTGAATTCATAATTCAAATTCAAGGTAGAGCTAAGGGTTAAGTCTTGAGAGTTGTTTCGAACATTTTTTAGAAAGTCCCTTTGAGTCTTTTTGAGGAGTCTTCGACAACTTCTAATAACTTATTTCAAGACTCAAGTAAGTGAGCATGAGAGTGAGGAGAATGTATTCATGAGTCTACTTTATCATCATGAGATTCTTCATGTCATGAACCATAACTCTTGAATTCATAATTCACATTCAAGAGAGAGTTAAAAGTAGAGTTCAAGAAAGTCTTTGAGTTCAATTGTGAATCCTTTGAGATCAACTATTGATTTGAGCTAAGTTTAGAAGAAGTAAGTATAAGAATGAGAATAGTCCGATACATGAGTTCCATATTGTTATGTAGACCCTCGAGTCGAGTCATTCATGCCCATAAATTCCACATGAACTTCATAAATTGAGTACCTTTGAGAGGAGTAGTATATTCAAGTTCTAAGTCTTGAGTATTGAGTTCCTAATCCTTCTGAGATTATATTCCTAATCATGGAACTATAACATGTTACCCATGCAGTCCTTAAGTTGAGTAGTTCGTACCCATAATCCCGCATGAACCATATGATTCGAGAAATCTTGAGATGCGGAGTATCATTGAGTCCTTGAGTGGAGTTGTTCATGCCCATAATTCCGCATGAACCTTATGAGTTGAGCATTCTTGAAATGAGTAGTATCATTGAAGTTCTTAAGTTCTGAGTTATTGAGTTATGAGTATCGAGTTCTTGGTATGGTTATTGAAAACCTTGAATTGAGTCGTTCACGTCCATTATTCGGCATGAACCCAATTTTGAGAAGTCTTTTACAACTTTTTCTAAACTTGTTTTAAGACTTGAGCACTTGAGTTGAGAAAGAGTAGAGTCGAGTTCATTTTCCTTAAAATAATATATGGGAACTAAGTATTCCCAAGAGTAAATGTTTTCACATTTAAAAGAGGAGAAAACTGAGATTTCCAAAAGAGTTTTGAGCAGTTGAGTAACATTTTTTTTTAGAGAAGATTTTGATTAATAATCTCAAACCACAGAAAGAGTTATGTTTTTAAACATATGAGCCGAGTATATTTTGGGAGTAGTATTGAGAACCAATATGGGGGAGAGTTCATACAACTCACGGCACCCATAAACCATGTAGCCGACGTGGGTAGAAAGGGTTATACTTTTTAGATGATTCCTTAGTACTTTTTAGCACAGACTAGTGGATCCACTTAGTTGAGAGGTCTTATACCTTGTCAAAGTATAAGACAGTTCTGGCAGCGTGGGTGAGACGATGTATCATCACATAGCTCATAGTGATGGTTGTCGATTAGAAAACTCCCACATAATTATATTGTATTTTTATATACAGACTGAGTATTATTATATTTTCAATACATTGAGTTTCTATCTATAGTTTTACAGCTTTCCATAAATATTGCATCTTTTACTATTGCTTTATCCTTGAGTATCTTGAGTTGATCAATGCTTCATTGTGTCGTGTACCGTATTGTTGAGTTTCACTGAGTTGAGAACCTTATTACTGAGTTGAGTATCTTATTCTTGAGTACTTCTGAGTTGAGTAAGTTTGAGTAGTTTTGAGTATTCCTTGAGTTGAGTAAGTTTGAAAAGAGGTAAGTATGTTTCATTTTATCAAGTTCAAGCTTATGTTATGCTTTAGAATTCCCCTTACATGCTCGTACATTCCACGTACTGAGCTATTTGGCATGCATCATTTCATGATATAGATAAAAGTATTTAGGGTCATCAACATGAGTTTCGTTGATACCGCATGGAGTTCCAGTTAGCTATGGTGAGTCTTCTTGCTTCCTGAGAAATTCATTTACTTTTCAATTTTGTCAGGATGTCATGGGTCTTTTCCCGACTTTCATCTTTGTGATTTAATGGCATCATAGATAGACAGTAGAGTTTTAGAAGTCTGTTCATTTAATTATTTAAATGTTTTAAAGACATAAGTTGCCTATTTTATGGCGAGTTGAATAATTTATTTTATTTAGTGTTTTTCATTTGAGTTAAAGCTTTGTATTTTAGTTTCATGAATTTTTATTCAGTTTTTAAGTTTTGCATGCTTGAGTTAGTCTTCTGCTTGTAGTCAACCAGGACAAGGGTTCGCTTGGGGACCAGTAATAGTTCTCGAGTGCCGGCCATGTCCAAGGTGTAGGCTCGGGTCGTGACACAAAAGACTCGACACGACCATCAATTAACATAAAAATGATTCCAAACTTCGCTTAAATATGGGTGTTATTTGGTTTCTAGGCATATAAATACGCCTAAGATCACGCCCTGCGCAACTCAGTACGCTAGGGTCGCCAGGTCCACTACCCTTTCCCACTTCTTTCCGTTCAAGTTTCCTTTAATCGTACCTATGTTTTCTAGTTGTTTTTTACACTCTAAGGTACGTCTAAACATTATGAGATCATCCATAAAAATGAATCATAACCTTGAATCCATAATTCAAATTCAAGGAAAGTTAAGAGCCAAGTCTTGAGAAGTTCTTAGAGTCTTTTTAAAAGTTTTTTGCAAATGCTTTAAACTTGTTTTAAGACTTGAGTTTTGAGTTGAGTAAAGAGTAACGAATGAAGTTCATTTTCTTCAAAAGAGTATATGGGAACTATTTATTCCCAAAGAGTAAATGATTTCATATTTAAACAAGAAAGGAAACATTGATTTCCAAAAGAGCCTCTGAGCTAGTTTTTGAGTAAAAAGTAAAAAATTTCACATTTAAACAAGAGAGGAAACACTTATTTCCAAGAGAGTCCTTGGGATAGTTTTGAGAACTTATCTAAAACCACAAAAAAAGTTATGTTTTTAAACATGTGAGCCAGTTACATTTTAGTAGTAGTATTGAGCATCGATTTGGGGACAAGTTGAGTTCAGATAATTCATGGTCTCCATAACCCGTGTAGCAAACATGGGTAGAATAGGGTCATACCTTTTAGATGATTCCTTAGTGCTTTTTAGCATAGACTAGTGAATCCACTTAGTAGTTAGGTTCTATACCCCCGGCAAGGTATAGGACGGACCTGGCAGCGTGAGGCAAAACATTGTATCATCACATAGCTCATAATGATGGTTGTCGGTTTGAGAAACTCCCACATAGATATTTTGTATTCTTATATACACAGATATATTTTGTATTCTTATGTACACATAGTTATTTTGTATTTTCATATACACACAGAGTTTATATTGTATTTTTGCATACAAACTGAGTTACTATTGTATTCTACAAAGAGTTGTTATACACATGTTTTTAAAGCTTTTCTTTATACTGCATTTATATTATTGCTTTATATTGAAATGAGTTGAGACCAAGTATGCTCCTTCAGCTCCTTTCAAGATTATGTCTTGTTTTAGAATTCCCCTCGCATGATCGTACATTAAATGTACTGATGCCATTTGACCTGCATCTTTTATGATGCAGATACAGGAGACGAAGATCAGCATCCAGTGCATCGTTGATCCAGTTGAGCTTCAGAGTTGTTGGTGAGCCTCCTTGCTTACGGAAGATCCTTTTTTTCCCCCAGTATTCTAGTTCATTAGGATGTTGTGGGTCTTGTCCCGATAACCATCTCAGTTGTTAGAGGCTTCATAAACAGTTAGTTATTGTTAGTTCATGAGTCTTTCCATTTTCATTCAGTTATGTTAAGACTTGAGTTGCGACTTTGGCTAGTGATTAATGTTTATTTATAAAACATTCTAAGTTATCTATTGAGCTTTCAGTTTACTTTTTAAAGTACTTTTATCATGAGTAAGTCTTTCGCTGAGTAGTAAGCCAGGACAAAAATTCTCTTGGGGCCAATAATGGTTATCGAGTGCCATTCCCGCCCAGGGTGTAGGCTCAGGGCATGACACATAACTAATAACTCAGTCAAAACTAAGGACTCTAAAAGAGAGTAAATCTTAACATGTCAATGGGAAGCAACCCCAAGAAATTGAATACTGACTCAATGTTTGAAAGCCTCTACAACTGATGAGCTTCTGAGACAACTCCCCAGCTAACTCTAAAAAAATAATGAGAAGACTGAAAATAACTAACTAAACCAAGCAAAAAAGAAACATCCTCGAACTATGAGGACTCACCACTGAAGTTGTTGAGGATAGGTTGGAAATCGACCAAGCGTGATCTGAATGATAAGTGCCTGAACCTATATCATAAAATGATGTGGCGCAAAGTATGCGCCAGTACTTGGAATGTACTGAGCATGCAAGATATACATACTAAGCTGAACAATTATAGAGCTGAACAATATAATACTGAATATGAAAATAGACTGTACTGAAATGTAACTGAAAGTTGAGTTAAATGCAATGACCAAGCACTAATCATGTAACTAATATGCTGAACTAAATATTGAAATTAATGTTGATAAGATGTCAATGCAATGAGAGTATGACTGTGGGAGCTACTATTAACCGACATAAATAATGTGATCTAAACGTGGAGTCTGATGTATACGCACCATCGAGAGGATCTTATATACCTTGCCAGAGGTATAAATGCATGACTGTGTTGTGATCACTAAAACTGATGCCCAACAGAGGGGACTTCTGAACCTATACTGGCACGTAGTTTTGGGACTTTAAGGGTATGATGAACCCTAGTCTATCTCGGTGCTAAATCTACTCCCAATTGAATGAAAAGTTAAAATGCAACTAAAATACTGACATGCTATTTGGGAATGCACATAAATATACTAAAAGATTTGACATTCAAATTCTAAAGCATGATTTTTGGACTAATTTGTCGAGCAAGTATATTTCATGAAATACTGATGATGAATACAAACTAGGGTTTTGAGTTCTATACATGGGATTACATTAATTCTTAAAGAAAATAGGTAATCAGTTCAATGGAACTATATGAACTAATTTTCAATAGATTCTGGAGGTTTTGGAAACCCTAGGTCTAAGCAATTTTTGAGAACGAGGGTTTTAGGTAGTTTCTGACTAGTTTACTAAGCTTAGACTGAGTAAAACGACGTAGTTTAAGTACCAAATGCATAGGGGCAAAGACTGATGCGACCATGACTTAAATGTTGCCGAACCGACTTTAAGGAGGGCTTCACGGGACGTCATGATCATGATGGCCCGTCTAGCGAAAGATGTCCTACCCGACAGGAGTTCACTAAAATGAGCATAACTTTTTACTCGTAACTTGGAATTAGGAAAACTTTGTGGCATTGGAAAGAGGATTTAAAAATCTTCAATTGGATAGGTCATGGGCCACCTAATTGATTTTGTGTTGAAATATATGACCTTTTGAAGTTGACCCTAAACTCTAAGTCTGACAAGTCTCCTTCACGGACAACTTTACGGTCCGTGTGGATCTCCATAGACTGTTTAGACATTCGTGGTTCTTAACTAGTGACTTTGGGGTGAAACCTAACTTAAAAGCAAATGAATTGACTTCAAGACAGGCTTTACAGGCCATCATGAGCACCACGACCCGTCAAGTGGGTCGTGAAGATTCTCTGCCCGACAGGGCTTCACTAAAATTTGTATAACTTTATATTCGGGCTGGGAATTAGGCAAACTTGGTGGCATTAGAAAGAGGACTCAAATACCTTTAATTTGATAGGTCGTGGGCTACCTATTTCATTTTGTGCTGAAAGATATGATCATTTGAAGTAGTCTCAAACCTCAAAGTCTATCAAACCCCTTTCACGAGCCACTTCACAGCTCGTGTGAATGTCAACGGACCGTCTAGTGGTCCGTAGTACTTCACAGTAGCCATGATGGTTCTGTGTCCCCTTCACGGACCACTTCACGGCCTATGTGGAGCTCCATGAACCGTTTAGTGGTCTGTGCTCTTTCACCATTTGTTGAGTGCACAACCACGAGCAGGGTGGCGGGTTGTGGTCCTCTTCACGGCCCATGGACCCCCTCCGTGGTTTCCCTTTCTCTCATGTTCAATATTAGTTCTAATTTTTTTTATGTATTACAATATCTCCCCCCTTGGGATCATTCGTCCTTGAAAGAAGTCTAAACAAGCTGAGTTTGGAGGAAAGAGCTGAAATCCCTACCAACTGAATACTAGAAATTGATATCTAATTGAACTGAGTTTCATTAAAATGCAAATATGCTTCTACTTCCCAAGTAGCTCTCTCTACGGACTGACTCCTCCACAAAATATGTAATTGAATCAAATCATGCATAATAATATCAAATAATAATAATTGAATCATAATAGATTGAAACCATGAAGATTTGACATGAAACCCTAGAAATTGGGTGAAATTTAAAAAGAGAATTGAGTATCCTTCGGGACCTAATGGATGAAAGCAATCCATTGGTGAAGTTCACACATATCTTGGTGATCATAGACCTAGAGAGTAGATAAGAAACCTTTAAGCCCTGAAGAAACCCTACCCTTAAGAGATTTAAGAGAATTGGAGAGGATGGACTTGGAAGGATTTTGGGATTTGAGTGAATGTGAGGGAATAAGTAGCTTTATTAGAGTCAAATCATTTGCATGGCCTTATAATAGTATATAAATGATGTAGTTTAGGAATTAAAAGGATAGGAAATGACTCAATTAACCCAGAATTATAATTGTTGGAAGGGTTCTACGACTTTGACCTAAGGTCCATAAGAATTTCTATGGACCTTCCTGGTCAGTCGTAGGGTCGAGTACTGGAACCCAAAATCCTGAACATTTTAACGGACCTCTTCTACGGATCATCGCAAATTCTACAGTTCATAGAACCCAATTGCTAAAAGTCTTCCAAGTCCAACATCCTTTCTTTGGGCATTGGTCTACGACCCGTAGACACTTCAACGACTCATCTTGTTGCACCGTAGACCTTCATCTGAGACTTGATATTTTCCAAAATCTTACTCAACTTCTACGACTTCTTTCTACGATCTGTAGAACCTTCTATGAACCGTAGACAGGCCTCGTAAACCTGTACCAATAACCTAAAATCTGCAACTCCTTTCCAAACTTAACTTCCAATTTTTAAGGTGTTACAAGTACATTAGAGGCTTCATAGGTGATTCACTTTAATTATAGATTTCATCATTATTTTACAAAAAGATGCATATCATACAAATTTCAATTTTTTAACTATAAAATATTGAGTCCACAAGGTATATAATACCTCAGAACTTGGTAAGTTGAATTGTGAAAGAAAAGTTGCCGAATTGGTTGCTAATGCAGGTTGTACAAAACTACCTACAGATTGTATAAGGTCCTACGGTCTATACAAGGTCCTACGGCCCGTATGATTCTTGTCGCAGAAACGAGTTGAGAAATTGAAAAAATGTCAGGTCCCATATGAATGTATACAGACTGAAAAAATGGTCCATAGAAACCTCCACGAGCCGTAAGATGTGTCAGTAGATGGAGATCAATAGTTAGTAATTGTAGGTGACTTCATGACTACAATTGAGACTACAAAAGATACAAGGTCCTATGGTCCGTAGCCCAGGGTTCAAGGAAAGTGGTTTGGACTAAGGGTTCTACATGATATCCCTACCGGCGGTAAAAAGTTCAATGACCAGTAGGAAGGGTTTCTTGGTTTTTGGTTGAAATAATGGTCTCCAAATTTTGTTCCACGAATAACCATTACAATCCATAAAAGTTTGTACTAAGGATAGGCATAAATATTGAGAAATTGAAAAAATTGAATCGAACCAATTTGGTTATTCGGTTTCGATTCTTCAATTTTTTGATTCGGTATCAGTGTTATTTTTTCAAAAGTTCAATTCTTCAGTTTGGTATTCGGTGTAAGGGTCTCAGAACTTCAGTGCACTGAAGAATTAAACTTTTATTAAAAAAAATTTAAAAATAAAATTAATATAGGTGAGATCATAATAAATTATTATTTTGTAGATGTATTATTTAATCGATAAATTAAAATTTATTAATTTAAAGAGTGTTTGGAGATTCAACCTTGTATTGCTGGAATAATAGGAACTTTCAGGATGTATTATCGCAACATAGTTTATCGCAAGATATTAGAAAGTTATGATGTCGGACAAATAGATTCAGGAGAGATTAATATTTTGGTTGCTATCAATTTTGCAATCCCGATTTGGCAACAAATGTTCAGCAAGAAATAATAGCAAATTGTTTCAATACTGTAAAATTCATTGGGGTAATGAAATCTCAGAGAATTTGAATGAACCCACTCGTGAAAACATCATTCATGAAAATGAGGTCATGATTAATGATCTCAGTTACCGCAGTAAAATGAACGTCAATAACTTGTTGGATTATCCGAATGAAAATGATACATGTTCAGAGGTCTAGAACTGGGAAGAAATTGAGGTTATCATCACAAAAAACAATGTTGCTAATGAAGTTGACAATTGATACAATACCTTTGAAACCAGTGACGCATAAGGAAACACTTATCACATCTAAAACTCTTCACAATTTTATAGTGCAGTTCGAAAAGACAACACCATTAATTTATAATATTAATGGGATCATATATTTATATAGGGTCTCCTAAAAATATATTATCTTATTATCTTATTGAAATGTGTGATTTTTTCCACTGGACCAAGTCAGGAACGGAGAAAAATATTATCTTAGAGAGATTATTAATTACAGAGTATTAATTTGATGAGGTTTTACTCTATATATAATATGAGCATTCTCTTAACTAATAATAAAAAAATCAAGTAAAAATAAAAAAAAATTATGAACAAATTAAAGTAGCAATAAATGTATAATTCAATAGGTAACTTCAAATATTAATTCCCAAAAGGAACCAAAACATATTTTTATCAATGTACGTTGTGTAAAGGAACCTGTCTCCGTCCTTGTTTTTTTTAGAAGTACTTGGAGGCATAATGTTCTTAAAAAAGCTAATTATAGTCTTTTAGTTAGCACGATAAATGTTCCATGGCGAGACACATCATTCCTTAACATACTTTTAAATTTTAAGTATCTTATACTTTGATTTTGTCCTTATTTTATTTTACATACGCACCGAAAACTGATTTGAAAACACAAAACTAAATCGAAGGGAAGTAGAAGAAACCGAACCAGATCGAATTAATTTGGTTTGGTATATGATGCACACTTTTCTAAAACCGAAAACCGAAGAACCAAACCAAAGTTTGATAAACCAAAGAACCGAACGCTCACCAATAGTTTGTACGGACCATAGGTCGGTCCATAGAGTCCCTCTGCAATTTTTGAGTCGGGGTTATTTGAGTCTTTTTATATCCTTTTAACTCCAAAAATAAATCATTTTGGCCCTATAACTAAGTCCTATAACTGATTTTACTCTTCAAAATCTATGCATTTTCTCTCATTCACTCAAAACTTCAAATTTTTCTCAAGTTCATATTCTCCAAATTCTCTGCAAGACTCTGAAGGAATTTTCTAGGGTTCTTCAAGCTTCAGGATTCTTCTTCCAATTTTAAGGATTTAATTACCCAAGGTATGTGGGAAATTCATCAATGAATTCCTTTCCATCTATTGAGTCCCAAGAAATCCTCAATTCTCCTTTAAGATTTCATCCAATTTCTAGGGTTTGTCTATGATTCTTCATGGGTTTAATTAATTATGTTAAAATTGATTATATTTAATCTTGTTCTGCATGATTTGATTCAAATTACATGTTTTCAATGTCTTTCTTATAAATCAATGTGATATGCTTATTTTGACCATGAATTGAGCTGTGAAACTATGCATGCATAAAGGAATTGTAGTGACTATGATTCTAGGTTACTTCCGATTAAAGTATTCTCAATATGAAAGATTTTCATGACTTAGCCATTTTCCATTGAAGTGTGTTTTTACTATGAAAAGACTATCATGATTTAGATGCTTTCGATTAAGTGTCTTTTAAACATTGATTATAAATCAAGATATTTTAAAAGAGCCATTCTTATGATTTTTTTTAATTGAGTTGGTGTTACTAGATTCTCACCATTTCAAAGACTAAAGAGATTTTAACTTTAAGATTTCCGTTAGGATTTTACTTGACACCAAGTGAATTTAGGCAATTCTCAAAATCTTTGAACTACGTGCCCTCGTAAGATGTCCCGATTAGACAAGATAGCTAGTGGATCCACCTAAGCTTTAAAACATGGTCCTACCTTGGCAAGTAGGACAATCATTTTTAGATGTGGGAGTAAGACACCAGATTCCATGTTATAGCTCACATGATCTATGTCGGCTAAAGTTAAACATTCCACAAAATATATGATTCTCTTATTTAGCTTATGTTTTTATACATATATTATGATAATTCTATATTGCATTGACCTTGTTTCCATAATTAATGACTTTAGCTTATTATGATTTGATATGTTTTACTTGGTCACACGTTATCATGTTTTAGCTTATCATACTATCATATTTATGTTATTATGAATTTCCCTCATATTCAGTACATTCAAAGTACTGACACATGTATCTCTTGTATCTATATTGTTTCATAATACCATCTAGTCGTGGCTAGTTGGATTGCTCAATATTTGCTAGTGGATTGTTGAGTCCTCATGGTTCGAGGGATAAACATTATCAATCTTTCATTGCTTTCAATCATTTCAATTTCCAGATATTTGTGAGCTAAGGGTTTTGTCCAAGCCACACTATGATTAGTAGAGGCTTCCGTCAAACATAATAGATGTTCCGCTTATTCAGTCCTATACTCTAATTTTTGGTATTTTCTATATTGTTAAAGATTTTGAGACTTATATCTCATTCTCCTATTTTACTCTCTTATATTGTATATCATAGTGTAATACTTATGTCAATAGGCTTGTTTAGGGTCTCTCAGTGTCCTATTCACCATGTCACGTCTAGGGGAAAGTTTGGGTTGTGACAAACTTGGTACTAGAGCTAGGTTTTAAAGGTTATAGGAGTCTAACAAGTCGCGTCAAGTACACTCATGTTCATAAGTGTGAAGCGCGCCACCTTTATGAATAAGATGCTACAAAGCGTTTTGGAAACTTCACTTATTTCATTACTCTAAATAGTGTGATAGAGTTGAAATTTATAAAGGTCTTCCTCCTAACTCTTATTCTATAAATTTTCAGAGTAGACCTCCATGAAGAGCTTCATTGAGAATGTTAGTGCCAAAGTGGAACCCGAAGTTCCTTAAGTTCCAATTGATCATTTGGCCAACCAAGTGTATCATGCCAAGTTTATAGTTGCTTTCTAAGTGTTGGCTTAAGTTATGACCGCTCAAGCTAATAGAGAAGTTGTAGCTCCTGTGAACCAAAACATGGGTATGGCAGCAACAAGGGTAAGAGACTTCACGAGGATGAATCCTATGGAATTTCATGGGTCGAAAGTGAATGAAGATCCATAAGAGTTCATCATGGGAGTGACTCTAGTGCAAAAGGTGATTTGGCCGCTTACCAACTCAAAGGGGTTACTCAAAGTGTAGTTTACTCAATGAAATGATGAAAAGGCTATCGATGCGGGTCCCTTGGGTTGGGAAAAGTTCAAAAAGGCATTTCTTGATCTTTTCTTTCCCTTTTGAAATGAGACAAGCTAAAGTGCAAGAGTTAATAAATATAAGGCAAGGAAACATGAGTGTGAGGAAGTACTCATTAAAGTTCACTAAATTGTCCCAAGTATGCTCCAAGAATGGTTTCCAACTCGATGGCACGAAAGAGTAAGTTTGTTTCGTGTGTGTCCAAAATGGTGGTCAAAGTATGTTGAATTGCCACATTGATTAAAGAGATGGATATCTCAAGGTTGACTAATTGAGGAGTAAAAGCTTAAGTAAAAGGCTAGAGAGTCAAAGAGTGAAAGAACAAATGGTGGTGATTTCTCTCACTCTAGGTTCCGTGGACATGGATGTTCTCAGTTCTGGCAAAAGTTCTTCGATCAGAATTCATCGATCGCTCCAGCTAAGAAATTCAACAAGGATGTGGTATCTAACCCTAAGCCTCAAGGTAGTGCTCCTAGTGGTCATAATTTCCCCACATGTAAGAGATGTGGAAAGAACCATCTAGGAGGGTGCTTAGCCGGTTCGGGTGCATGCTTTGGTTGTGCAAAGTCGGGTCACAAATTGAGAGATTGCCCTTCACAAGATAGAAAGGGTAAGGGTGGTCGATAGGCTTAGCCTAGTGCTTCTTTTCGTGTGAGTAGGGTTGGGCATAATATGGTTAAAACCAAAAAAACCGACCGAACCAATTTTTTTAAAATTTCGGTTTTGGTTTTTCGGTTATTTCGGTCGGTTTTGGTTTTGATTTTCAATATTTCAGTTTTTTGGTTTGGTTTTCGGTTTTTTAGCTTAAAAAATTGGTTAACCGAAAAAACCAAAATTAGATATATATATTCTTTACCCCTTCATTAAATCTCAGCCCATTCCTTTAATAAAAATACAACTCTCAGCCCAATAGGCAATAGCCCATGCCCAGTCCAAATTCCAATCTAAATTTAGAAATCCCTAATTTGAGACCAGCGTAGTCTATAATTTCAACTCTCGTCTCAAACTCTCAGTTACGCCGCGGCTCCGAGCTCGTCTCTCAACCCTCATCTCTCATCTCTCAAGCCTGCCGCTTGAGACGACAATTTCCTAAACTTCCCGTACCTCACCTTCTCCGTCTCCGGGTTGTACACCAAAGGTTAGTCCCACTACAGTGCCTTCCCCATAGCCGGTTCTTTTTCTTATGCTGTTTTTTTTCTTTTCTATGTTCATATTTTTTTCAAATTGTTTCCTTTATTTGTTACTTTCCGATCATGCAATGCTGTGTGACTGTGTCTACGATAACATAAATTTTAGTTTCCTCCATCACTGTTCCGCACTCTTTAGAAGCTTAAAAGCAAAAGTGAAGTCCCAATTTAGCTTTTAGTCACATTATTTCAGAAACCCTACAGATTTTACCCTAGTCATTGAAAGTTTTGCATTATTAACTCTCGTAAAGGAAGCTGATTGAATTATGGGGCATTTGGTAGGTTGATTTTCACATGTTGCCCAAAACAGTTTACTCTTATATAACTGTAATTGTCTCCGTGAAATGCATATGCATTTTGCATTATTAACTCTTGGAAAATGCTCATAAAGGAAGCTAATTGACATATGGGGCATTTGGTAGGTTGATTTTCACATGTTGCCCAAACCTAGGGGAGGATGGATATGTGTATTATTCATTACAAATTTAAGTTTTATCTACTTAACAATGTAATTTGTAAGTATAATTTGACTGGTCCATGGAAGTTCTGCCTATTCTGTTTAAGTGTCTATTAGTTAGGGACTGATTAATGAGACGGTTAGTGAACTGTAAGTCTGTAATATATTGCGTGATTATTGTTCTTCTGAGTTCTGAACCGCAACTGAACTGTGTGAGTTTAATCATTGAATGCAAGTATGCAACTTTGTGATTATTTGTGTGATTTGTGAAATATAATGTACTGCGTCTTTCTGATTGTTGTTATTCTTGTTTGTTTCACTTTTTTTTTACAGATGACACAAATTGGAAGTAGGATAAGTGAATGTGGAGCTTCAAATGACAGCATATCTAACACCTCGTCTCCCAATGAGGTTGAGGTTAATGCTGATACTTCAAATAAAAGAAAAATCATGGAACCTAGAGCTACTTGTTGGAAGCATTTTGACAAGTTCACTGATGAAAATGGAGCTAAGAAAGCCAAATGCAAGTATTGTGAGAAACCTTATGCAGCTTCTACATCGAATAATGGTACGTCAACAATGAATAATCATATGAGAATGTATCCTAAATTTCCTCGTGACACCGTAGATAAAGGTCAACATCTAATTAATTTTCTACCATCTTCAATGGGAGCAAAAGAAAGGGTGATTAGCACTTGGAAATTTGACCAAACACAAAGTAGGAGAGCTTTAGCCAAAATGATAATTGTTGACGAGCTACCATTTAGTTTTGTTGAGAAAGAAGGTTTTAAAAACTTCATGAGAGTTACAGTGCCACAATTTCATATTCCTTCTCGTAGAACCGTGACGAGAGATTGTTATGAACTATACCTTGAAGAAAGACAACTTTTGAAGAAGATTTTCAAAGAAGCACGTCCAAGAGTTTGTCTTACGACAGATACTTGGACCTCTATACAAAAAATCAACTACATGTGTTTGACAGCTCACTTTATAGATAGAAATTGAACTTTGCATAAATGAATAATAATTTTTTGTCCTATTTCTAGTCATAAGGGCGGGGATATGGTGGCTTGCATTACTAATTGTTTGCTTGAATGGGGTTTGGATAATGTGTTTACTATTACAGTTGATAATGCTAGTTCTAATGATGTTACTGTGAAAGAAATGTCTAAACAATTGAGTAATTGGGGAACTAACATTATGGATGGTGACCATCTTCATGTGAGGTGTATGGCACATATCCTTAATCTTATTGTGCAAGATGGGTTGAAGGAAATTGGTAAGTCTGTCAAGCTAGTGAGACAAGCCGTGAAGTACATTAAACAATCTCCCGCAAGACTTAGAAAGTTCAAAGAATGTTGTGAATCTCAATTGATAACTTGTAAGAAATCATTGTGTTTAGATGTTCCTACTAGGTGGAACTCTACATATTCTGTCACGCCCCGAGACTACCCCCGAGACGCGGACACGGGACCTAGGACCACAAGTGATCCCAAGCTAACCCTGCTGGCATGATCATGAGCATACTAAAGATAACAAACTGATGCGGAAGCTAAATCATAAATAAAATGAAAAGATGGGG
>JAJOOS010005987.1:0-21108 GCA_029582725.1 Solanum chiquidenum | reverse complement strand
AATCTGGAAATTTATTCTCGATCATCATTCGCTTGACATAAACAATGATATGTGTGGTTTTGTGTAAAGCCATATAAAGCATTATACGTGCGAAACCTTTAGCATCTTCGTTCGCGCTATAAGGATTTGATGTGAGAGATTCATTACAAAGTTTATAATCTTGAGTTGCCTTACAAATAACATCTATAACATTTGCTTTTGCTGATGATGTGTTGTTAAGTAGATGGAAGAAAATAAGAAGAAGCAACTTTTGTTCCATATATTTATTTATTTATTTTGCTCTTTTTCTCCCACTTCAATTGTACTAGTTCCCATCCCTCAAATATATATAGGAGAGAAAATCACACAATGTTTGGAAATAATTAGGAGATAGGAAAAATCTTTTTGGCCAGAGAATTTAGCCAAAATGGTATTTTACCTTTTTGAACATTTTTATCCTTTTAATTTTAATACTTTTTAATTAAAAAATGATCAGTTTATTTTAAAATAAAAAAGATATTATTGACTTTTTAAATTTTTGGCCAAATTTTCTGGCATTTTTAACATTACCGATGGGAGATAATCACATATAATCCACTTTACCATTACTAGATTTAACATCATTAATTATTGTTGACTAAATTTCTGAAAACGTTTGTTTTGGCATTAAATTGGTGGTTAGAAAAATCATCCTATTACTGTTAGCATTCACATTTACAAGCTTTTGACGCATGGCGCGTGTATCCTATATTAACGAATACTTAATTTTTTAACGATAGTGTGTTATAAAAATGTTTTTGAGTTATAAAATCAAAATTAAAGATAATAAAAGGGTAAATTCTTACAAATAATAAACATCATTACTATATTAATTCAACAGTTCACACCGTAATATTAAGCAATAGTTTGATGGTAAATTTTCAAATATTTTTGTAAAATTAGATTTGGATTAAAGTTTCAACACATGTTTGATCATAGTTTTTGGAAATATATTTACATTTTTTTAATAAAAAAAACACATTAAACATTATTTGTATCCATAAATTTTAAAACTATTAAAAATATCCGTAAGTTTGATATATTTTATTTATTAATTTTTTATGATAAACTAGATAATA
This sequence comes from Solanum chiquidenum, assembly GCA_029582725.1. Taxonomy (NCBI): domain Eukaryota; kingdom Viridiplantae; phylum Streptophyta; class Magnoliopsida; order Solanales; family Solanaceae; genus Solanum; species Solanum chiquidenum. Next base: position 20,011 of record JAJOOS010005987.1, on the reverse strand, counting down.
CATTATCCAATAATCATAAAATGGTACTTTAATAAAAGCTACTAATAACACCATTACTAACTACTATAATTCATCAAATTATAATTATTAGGAATATCCATTAGTGGAAATTAATAAATAATATAATTTTAACTATAGTAACTAACTATTCTTTAATACTCCATATTTCTACTTTCTAGAACTATCTCTTCATGACGATTGACGAGAGTTATTTAATGAGGAAAAAGTGTAGATAAAATTAGTCAGAGTCATAAATAGATGGACTTTTTTTATAAAACATAAAATTTGGGATAAGTTTTAAATTTTTTAAAAGAACTCAACAATTATATTTTAGCCCAATTTTTTTTTGGCTTTTCATCTATTTTAGGGTGACAGGTGATTTTACGTTTATATCCCTAATAAGTTTTCATAATTCGACATTACCCTCAATTACAATAGCCGTAACCTATTTTTCTGTCTCTTCCTCGTTTCTTCACCTCTCGGCTCTTCATCCTTTCCTCCATCTCTGCACACATTGTTTCTGCTGCGATTTCAGTGGCGAACGGTAAGCTTCAATCTCGTGTTTTCTCTCGCTGCATTGTTTCTATGTGATATTAGTTATCTTATCAGCTTTCTGCGTTTTTTCACTGCTTCTTTACTTTTTATTTGCTTTAAATCTTCAAACAACGAGCGTCTTCATATGTTGAGTTTTTCAGGTTGTTGTTGTTGTTGATAGGAGTTTTCTGCTTTCTTTGCTTTATATCGTTGTTTTGGCTGTTTTTTGCAAGTTAATTTTCATGGTATGATGAGTGAATTGCTAAGATGAGGGGAAAAAAGAAGGTAAAACTATGAAAAAAATTGATTTCAGCTACTTCCTACTTTAAAGTCCCACCGATGAGAGGAATTTGAATCATGTAATAAATTAAAATATAGAGATCACTTTGCACAAATTCAACTCAAACTTGAGTGCATTATGCATATGTAGATGTAATTAGGATAGTTGGTGTTTTGTACGCATGTGAAGCATCCAAAGGGAAAGAAGTGAAAATAAAATATCAACGGAAAAATTTTCTCCTCCCTCGCTCACTTAGTTACATCCATCTTCTCACCTCAACTGCTCGAGCATGTGCCTTTGAAAGCAAATGCTACAGTTAAAAAATTGTTACAATTGAGATATAGAAGCTTTGGAGAAACTTTGGGAGTGTGAAGTTTCTCTATGTGTAAATTTAGGAACTAAAAGCTACGAGTTCAACAAACATCTTGTATAAAACTCTATACAATTTTGAGATGGTTCAGACTTGAGTAGGTGTTGCGGAGAATTTGAGGAAGAGAAAGATAAGTTGTGTTAGTTGGTGTTTCATGTGCAAAGAATCAGGTGAAGATGTGAATCTTCTTCTACATTGTCGGATAAATTCTTGTTTATGGTGGAAAATTTTGAGATGGTTTAGACTTGAGTGGGTGATGCTGAGTACTATGAAAGAAACAATGTTTAGTTGGGCATTTAGAAGTAGGAAGAGAAGATGCAAGGCATGAGATGTTGTTCCTCTAGCACTTATGTGGATCATATGGTTAGAGAGGAATAGAAGAGCTTTTGAGAGATCAGAGAAAGACTTTGTACATTTGAGTTGCACCCATATGATTCCTACATGTATAGATGAATGGGTGTTATTTGTAGAAAACCATGTCCTCTTCTCAAGTTGTCTACTTTTGGTGTACTTTTTGTATACATGCAAGCATTTCCTTTGTTTAATGAAAGTGTTGTAATCTCTTTTTTAGTATTAACAGATTTAAGGATATTTCACTCATTTTAACAGATAAAGTACTTACTAGCACTTACCAAACACACCAACAACTGTTTTTTCAGCTTCAACACTTTTAGCCAAGTGCGTACTGCTTATTTATAAAATCAGCTCCAACACTTGAAAAGTGCTTTTCAACACTTGCTGCTTAAAAGCTACTTAAATTCTGCTAATTAAAATGGGCTCTAAAAAATTGAACCTGTTTAGTGGGAACCGCTTTCAGCCCTGAAATTCTTGCCACCATTCCCGCTGCTAACTTGCTCTTTTCCCATCTCTTCCTGCAGCTAACTCCCCATTTTTGGTTTATCTGACAGAATCAAAGGTAAGCTTTCTCTATCTTCTCTGTCTTTCTTTGTACATACTTCCCTCTAATTTTTACGCTGAGTAGACAACAACACTTTCAGAGCATATATTATACATATTTATACGTGGAGACAGGCGAAAGACAAGAAACAAGATGGGGAAAGTATCTTACATGAAGCTGAAGGGTAGCCAAAACTTGAGAATACGTCTTTTACTGGCAACCCTTTCATCCAAATCGATTATCATCGAGGATATACGTGCTGATGCTACTTGGCCTGGCCTTCGTCCACATGAGGTCTCTTTCCTCCGCCTCCTTGAAAAAGTCTGTGATGATTGTGTTGTTGAAATCAATGAAACTGGTAAACTTCTGCTCCACCATTCCATGATTGCTTATATTCTGTGCTAAAATTGGTTCTTTTGTTCTTTGTGGATATTGGAGTTAGAGTTTAACTGGCTATTTTTGGCAGGCACAAAACTGAAGTACAAACCAGGAATTATTATGGGAGGAAGACATTTAGTTCATGATTGTGGTGTCAGTCGCTCCATTAGCTACTTCTTGGAACCGTTGATTGTGCTCGGTTTGTTTGGAAAGAAACCACTCACCGTCAGGCTTAAAGGCATGCCTTTACTCTCCTTTTGATCCACTTTAACTTCTTTAATTTTCTTAAAGGTGGTTTGGTGTTTATTTTTCCCTTTAGCTGTACTTTCAACTTATTGCATTAGGCGTTTGAGCATGATTTGATTGAGATTTGAAAAAAGTAGTATTTGAAGTGAAATTGGAAAAAGGTATTTCGAAGCTGAAAGCCGTGTTTGGACATGAAAACAAAGTTGAAGTTGTTAGTGAAAAGTTGAAAAAACTCGAAAAACCCATTTTTCAAACTTCAAATTCTATATTTCAAGTTTTAAATTGAAATAATGGGACAATTTAATAAACAAATACTTATTTGAAATGGATATTAGTTCAAAGGTGGAGGATTTGTGGCTTAGGTCACATGTTCAAGCCCCACACCATGCAAAATGAAGCCCGGTATTTAAGTGGAGAAGGGTAGAGGGGCGGGCCCATTATCCACCGAGTTTAGAAGACTGTGATTGTTCCAAAGGGCGGGTCACAGACGGATTTCTCGGTTATCAAAAAAAAAAAATAAAATATTAGTTCAAATATTCTGAATCTTATTCATGGCCAAACTACTCCTTAAATACTAAGTGGGCACTTGAACTGAGGTGTCTTTTTATAGCTAAATTTTTTCCAAAAAACTTAATTGGATTAATCATCTGGAATGTTCAGTACGACATCTTATCTCTATGTTATTTTTAATACCTTAATATATCACATGTTTTCACAGTTTTCTTTGGCACTCCAATGCCCTAGTCGTATTCCTGAAACATCCTTGAACCAGTTTTCCTCATCTTAGCTCCTCCCCAACCTTTGCCTGGTTTTTATCAATTCTCTCAGTCTGCTGCTGAAAGCGTCGTTCAACTGTCTCTACTTCCTTTTTCTCTTTTGTTTCAGGACATCTATCATCTCTTCCATGTTTTTAAGCCTAATTTGGGACCATAGTTGTTCTGGTGATTGCCAACATGCCTGGTGGATATTCCAGCTTCACCTAAAGTAGAAGCATGATCAAAGAAATCAGTTCCTTCTCGTAACCACATTAGCTTCTTGTTCCACTTCCTCACATGCTGCCAGTCTTTGATTGTCCTCAACCAATCAATTTCATCCAGGATTAGATTGACCACATACACAATTGCAATTTGATCCCTTGAGTTTTTGCATATAAGTTTTGAGTGAAAACAGAGAAGAGCAATAGCTATGACAAATTCTGAAATTCTTTCATAAAACAAATGACAAATTCTGAAATTCTACGAATTAAGATGAGAAAGCTTAAAAGATTTCTAGGCAACTACGTGTAAGAGATTGGCAGCCTGATAGTTACACAGCCCTGGAGGTGGTTGAGGAAATAGCAAGTCTGTAATCCCTTGGTAGCTGTTATTAGTCTTAACTCTGCCTTTTGTAAGGAAATCGGCCTATTTTTGACTCCTTTGGGTGGTGGTTCAATGCAAGTTGAGGACATAAAAAGGGAGATAGGTTTGTTATCCAGTAAGTTGCTTGGGTTTAATAGCTCAAGAAGCTCACTGGAGCTCTAGTATCACTCCCCTAAAAAGTTGTGAAGTGCAAAGATAAATCCCAAAAAGTACGGAACCTTGCTGTCGCATTGAATTTTACAGCTTTTGGACGTTAAAACCGTTGATTTCCTTATAACCAAATGTGAGTTCGAAAATGTTGCATTTATTTTATGAATTTGGTTATTATCTCAAGGCTTGAAATAACTTTTTCAGGGATCACAAATGATTCAAAGGACCCATCTATTGATACTTTTCGATCAACTACTTTGCCTATATTGAAGCAGTTCGGAGTCCCTGCAGAAGGATTGGAACTGAAAATTGAGAGTCGGGGAGTCGCTCCTAAAGGTGGTGGAGAAGTAGTTCTTTCAGTCCCTATGGTCCCGAATAGTTTGAAGGTGAGTTTATTTTTCATAGACTTCACATTGTTTTCTATTCTGAGGTAGCTCAGTAAACTATAAATGAATTTTTTGACCAATTGTTTTGGTGACTGCTATTATACAGGCTATTAAATGGGTTGATGAAGGTCTGGTGAAGAGAATTAGAGGTGTTTCCTTTTCAACTAGGGTCTCTGTTCAGTTTGAGAATACCATGATACACGCAGCTCGTGGAATCTTGAATCCTTTGCTTTCAGATGTTCACATCTTTACAGATCATAAAGCTGGAGCACAAGCCGGAATGTATGATCATTTTGTAGATATCTCGCACTTGCTTTCTTTTTATGTAGTAACTATTCAGGTCATGTTTTAAGTTGGAGCTGCTGATTATATCTGAAGATCAACTTTGATTGCAGGTCACCTGGCTACGGAATTTCTTTAGTTGCAGAGACTACATCTGGTTGTGTTATATCTGTTGATACTGCAGTTTCTTATTCAAGAGGAGAAGATGATGCTGACCTAGAGGATGATAGGAAAGATCTGATCCCTGCTGAGGAAGTTGGTGAGCAAATAGCTTCTGCACTACTTGGGGAAATTAAACAGGGGGGAGTCGTTGATTCAACACATCAGGTGTGTAATTTCTGACAACGTTACTCTTTATGAGTTCTAGCTGATCATATCAGGCTCTTCCCACTTTCTACATGACACTGTCTTTTACCTTTGCATCTCCACTTGAATCTCCGCTGACTCATGTGTCATGTGACATTTTGGTGTGCTTATGAGTACTTCTACATATAAATCCTGGAGCAAGCTTCTTCCAGTTCCCATTCATAAATGTTGCCTAGCAGCATTTAGGGCTGAAAATAGCAAGGATATCTCCTTTAAGATGGTCTGGTGCTCTCTCCCGTGCTATGAATTCTTGGTTCCATTGCTCACCAATCTCTTGTTTGTCTATTATAACAGGGGCTGCTGTTTCTTCTATGTGCCTTGTGTCCGAAAGATGTTTCAGAAGTTCGCGTTGGGAAGCTGTCACCCTACGGAATAGAAGCATTAAGGCACATCAGAGACTTTTTGGGTGTTAAGTTTGTCATGAAGCCTGATGCCTCCACAGGAACTGTCAATCTTATGTGTGTTGGCTCTGGATTTCAGAATTTATCCAGAAAAGTATCATGATAAAGAAATGGGCATATACAGAAAAGTGTGATGCTTCTGTATCAGCATATTCTGAATGGCTCGACATTCATCAATGGGGTGGTTTAGAGTGAAATCAAGCACAAGAGTGTCACACAGGCTGGAGATTTTGATGTGGTCGCTAGTTGTAAAGCTTGTAATGAGAGTGCTGTAGGAAGCAAACATAGAATCACATGCCCCATCTCCCATTGGAGTTGAAATTTTCGGTATTAGAGTTCTAATTCATATATATTTTTGATAATACTTCCTTTTCTGGTTCAGAAATAAACTTACAAGTTTGATCATTTTGCCTCACTTTCTGATTTTCAATGATCAACTTTTAGTTGATGTCCAAATTAAAACTTGTTTATTCCCTATAGAAGGTTCTTTCAAATTGGAAATATTTTTATTAAGCACAATTAGGTAACATTGAAAAGCTCTGCAGTTCTACCTCCCATTCTATGACATGACAAGTCGTTTTTAGTTAAACAAAATTTCTTTTGGTCAATCCTCGAATTATCTTGAATATTCAAAAGCAATATGGACTATAAACTCTAACATAGATTATTAAATTTTTTAACCCTTTTTATTTACGTCGAATTGTCAATAAAATTTTCCCAAACGACAAACAATAAGGTCACAATTTTTCCAAAGTTAGGATGATTGTTTTGACTATTTGTGAATGTTGATTTTAGTCCATTATAAATTATAATCAACCCTTTGATTAAAATTGCTCCTCCTAAAGACCCTTTCTATTTGTAACCGAAATGTATAAAAAGAAAAAAAAGGTGGAAATGGGTGTCAATATTTGTCTCTTTCTTTTTCTTTTTTTCCTTCTAAATCCTTTGAATCTTTTCATTATGATTTATGACGTAGTACTTACTTCTTTCATTTGCTTTTCTTCATTCTATTTTTAGACTTTGTTTTATCCTCACATCTTTTATAAAATACTACCTCCGTCCATATTATCTAGAGAGAAATACTGAAAATACCTCTAAAAATTTGGTGTAAGTTATTTGCTATCAAGAATAAAAACTCAACCTCAAATAAGTTTTGCAACCCCTTAACCGCTACACTAAACCTTCAACTTATGTTAAAATGTATCAACACTTGTATATATATTTATTAAATTAAATTTTGACCTATATATTCAATGTAATTTTAAGGCATAATACATAAACATGACCCTTAACTTGACATCAGCTGGTAACTATGACCTTTAACTTTGGATGTCCACAAGTAGACACTTAAACTTTTATTAAATTGAACAAATAGACACATTTGTCCTACATGGCACCCTACATGGAAATTTGTGTCCTACGTGACGTCCTACGTGTATTATGCCATGTAGGACACGTGGGTCTACTTGCTCAATTTTATACAAGTTAAGTGCCTACTTGTGCACACTCAAAGTTTGAGGGCATAGTTGTCCGCTAAAGCCAAGTTAAGGGTCATGTTTATGTATTATGCCTAATTTTGACCTAGGGTAGCTCCACCCTTGTCCAATCTGCGACATGACATAGGAAGTGATCTCAAACTCCTGTAAGAGAGTGCAACTCTTAATAAAAAATTGGAGAAAAGTGTTGAAAATACCCCTAAATGTAGTGAGAATTTAGAGGTGTATTTTATTCATGTGGTAAAATCTGAGGTGTATTTCAGTTTCATTAGTGAAGTAAGTGAATGTTTTAATGTTGTCAATAGTTTAAAAATGAAACTAATAATTCACGTTAAATTTAAAAGTATTTCCAATTTTTTCTATTACTTATCTATGCGTATAAAAGGAAAAAGTGGACGAGTAATATAGAGGTTATATGAATATTATTATCAAGTAGAAGTAAAGATAGAATAGCATCCACTCAAAAACAATGAAACAGCAACCAAGAATGAGCCCACACGTAGCAGCTAACACCAAAAAGACAACTTATCAAAAAAAAAAAAAAACAGTGTACTTTAATTGATTGTATATTTCACCATTTCCCACCACACCCAATTTTTATTTTATTTTTAACATTTTCATATTCGCCCTTCTCTCTCATTCATTGCTTCGGTTGGAGATTCCATTACAGTTCCAATTAAGAAAAAATCATAAAAAGGAACAAACAACAGCTCAATAATCACGAAATCTACATTTGTTGTTCCTCAAAATTGATTGTATCTCATGTTTTTGCACCCCTTTCACGGGTTCTTTGCCTTTTCTTGATTTCACTATTGATTACTTCTTCACATTCCTTCAATACCCATTTTACATTAATAAAAATATTATCTTTTGGCTTTCTTATCGGTTTTTGTTTCTGGGTTTTGTGTATTGTGGAAAGTTGCATCCTTGGGAGGTGCATGCTGTTGATTTTTCTGAAATCTGCAGATTTTTGCGGGGTAAGAAGCCATGTTTTTGTTATGATCTGTAAGCTTTTGTGTGCATTGGTTATATATCTCTGGTTTATTTCTTTTCTGGGTATTGATTGGAGTATTGTGACTTTGCTTACTTTTCTGGACCTGATCTCTTGCATTGTTCTAGATTTGGGTTGTTTGACCTTTGATTTGGCAGCATCTAGTGGTCATAAAAATAAAATCTTGAAAATGGGTCGGTGAATAGAAACTAGTTTACCGTTGTTTTTGACTGTTTGGGTGTGGGGTGTGGAAGGAAGGTGAAATTACTTTGCTGATTCACTTTGCATATGTTGTAATGCTGTGATTTTAGTTTTTCTGGTGCAATTTGTTTTCTGTTTATCTTAAGGTTTGTTGAGCTAGAACTTTTAGTTGATTTAAGTGGTATGATAGTTTACAGAATGTTTTTGAGTTCATATTAACACAGGGGATAAATAGTCGTAGTGGAGAAGTAGTTTTAAGTTGTACATGATCTTAATGCGAGCTCTTTTACTTCCAGTAAGGGTTCATTGACTGGATATCTTAGGAAGGCAGCAATCAAGAAGATTGATGCCAAGAGTGGGTTCAAGTTGGATCATGATTGTTTCATTGTGATTTTGGATGATCGGACACTCCAGTGATTTAGGAGGAAGAGAGAGGAGGGAATATAAGGCATTCAAGTGTATTAAATGATGTTTGTGGCTTATATTTTGAGCTATTCATAGTTAAATTGATACATATTTGGGATACAGATGATTTTCTTGTCATAGCTGCCTGTATGCGATTTGATCTTTAGGATACTTGCAGCTACTCATTTTCATCTTGAAAGGTTTCAAAATTATCCTTCCAAGTCTTTTCAGAGCGCGCATCAAATACATTTATTATGCTCATAATCCTTATTAAACAAACATTTATTATGCTCATACTATATTAAGAAACTGCTTCATGCTAATAGATATATTTCTGAATTTTCCATTTCAGGAAGCTCTGGGATATATTGCAGTGTACATGTATTGGTGATCTTCATTGTATAAACATAGATAGTTGTTAAGAAGAGAGCTAAAGACATGACAACTGCAATCGGTAGAAAGGCAGCTCCTGCACGGAATATTGTGGCATTTAGATCTTATCAGAGTCAGGCTGAGACTCTGGTTAAAACTTATTTGTTAGCAGATCCTTTTATACCTTACACTTCTGTCTTTGCTGGCATATTTGCTTGCAAAATGGTAAGGTTTATTGATTATAGATCCTTTTATCCTTTTCAGTCTTGTGACTATTGAAGAAAGGAGTTCCCTTTTTTGATTAAAAGCTGAGTCATACTTGATGAAGAAATTTTACATGTTCTTGGTCTTCTCTCTTCATGGTAGTGAAGAAAAAGAAATAAAAGTAAAGATTTGGGGAAACTAATAAAACATCTAATTGGTTTCACCAGAAAATTATAGATCATGTCCTACATAACATACTTTCATGCGCTGCACAATTTCCCCCCTGTACTACCGTTCCTTTTAAACTCTTTTGGCTCTTCACAGGTATATGATCTATGTCAACTGATCAGCAGTTTTTACTTTAGGACGTACACTACCCTAACAAAAATTCAAAGGACTGAGTGGAACAACCGGTAATTAGTCAGGTCTATCCTTATCTTTCCCAAGGATTTAATGATTCACTTCTCATGTTTGTGAGACTTATTTTTCTGCAGTGGCATGTCAACAGTTCATGCCATTTTCATATCTGCTGTGTCCACGTATTTTGCGTTCTGGTCCAATCTTTTCTCTGATCAAAATCCTGATGGCCTTTTAATCACCAGAAGTTCACCACTATCAACTTTTACATTAGGGGTAAGTAATCTTCTACTGTATATGATGAGTATTGTCTAGTTATATCCCTTTCGTTTTGGGCTTCCTTGAAAGGTTTTGATATTTAGTAATTTGAGATCCAGTGACATATCTCTCTGGCTGTAGAACAAAGATGGCTCTGGTATTGATACTTGTAATGGTAGTGTAGGTGGAGCTTCAATTATAAATTATTTATTAAGTATGTTCTCTGGATTCATCTCTATTTCTGCTTCTTTACTAGAAATTTCAGGCTCAACTTTTCTTTTTCAAAAGATTACTGATTGTTGTTTCCTATATGTACCTGTTTCTCTATAGGGGAAAGGCAATTGATTTTTGGGGGTCAAAGGGATACAAATTTACACTTAGCATGGGGTAGAATCCCACTGGTGCCAGCCAGCCTAGCTAAGCTAAGGCTTATTTACTTGGGTGTCTTTTATGTTTTCCGCCCCTTGTTTTTTTTTTTTGCAAACCAGGTGGTGAGGGTTCTGAGAACAGTAATATGGTAACATTTTAAAACCGTTCTCTGATTTCAACTCAAATAACTTACCTTGATCCACGTATTTGATACTAAATATTAACCAAAGAAAAAAACAATTGTGCATACTAAAATCACCTTTTAAGTTGACCATAAAAAAGATAGCAGTATTCCACATCTGAAGAGCCCACATTAAAGACCAAAAAAAGAAGAACCCACATTATTTTATAGACATTTATTGAGTCTCATATTCATTCCCCATTCCTGTGGCCTGCCTTCCAGAACAGAACACGCCCATGCGCGCACACACACATTTATATATGGACACTTATATTTGGAACTTGGGGAAAGATATTTGAGACTAACTAATTACCTTTCACAATAAACTTAATATAGTCTATTATTAACCCATATTACTTCTCTTTTCTGGACCAACTAGCGACTTGTTAGAGTGAACTAATACATGAATAAATTGGTTATATGATAATACTTTAAGATTCATAAAGTACATGAAAAAGTTGGTCTCATACAGGGATATATTAGCCTCACAAGATTGATTGAAAGGAGTAATGAAGATAAAAAAACTATTTTTGAAATTTAAACACTCTGGGCATGAATTTGGAAGGATATGCACTGTTGCAGAATTGGAATAAAATGGACAAGATAGAGAAAAATGGATGTAGATGATTCATATGATAAACTCTAAATAATTGGAATGGGATATAGTTGATTTATTCATGGTTTAATTGCATCGTATAGAGCAATGTGAGGAGGGATTTCCACAGGGGGTTTAAGGTTGTGGATGATAAGGAGGCTATGGTCTCTGACTATTTCAGATGGAACTGTTGAAGAATCATATGAGATATCACTTTTAGTTTCAGGAGGTTAATCAAGATTGAGAAAAGGAGCAGCAAATAGAGGAACTTGTTTGGAAGCTCTAACTAGCCTCAAGGCAGACAGATCCAAGATTTAAGCTTTATGGGTTCACCTTTTAAAATTTTTAGCATTGAACTCATCGTATTCTTAAAGTTATGGGTTCATAATACTATTTGTTATAAATTTCGTAGTTTTTTACACAAATTTATGCTTTCCGTCGAAATTATGAGTTCAGATGATCTTGGTACCGATACTTTGAATCCGCCTCTGACTAGCCTAGAGGGATACCCGAGGAGGATGTGATGTTGTTGAGGCCTGAGGGAAAAAGGAGGAAGATGTCAGTGAAATCATATGATTGGGTGTTATCTTCAGAGTGGGATAGGAGGGAGATGAGGAAGAATGTGTACGGCACCGAAGCACATAGGAAGGTTGTTATTTTAACCTGGTGGACAATGCATTATTGATGGTGGACTCAAGGAAGGGGAGGAGAAGAATCGTAGCGACTTCATGCTCCTTCTGTAAGATAATTAGTGAAAACACCAACCAATTCCTGTTACATTTTATATACACTACACAGTTGTGGAATTTCCCTAGTTCTCTGGCAATGTTTCTTGGTAAGTACCAATCACAGCTAAAGAAACCATCATGAGCCGGAGGTATCAAAATGCCAACAGAGAGAAAGAGACAGTTCTTTCTCTGTTTTGTTCCTTCTTCGGCAAGCTTGGGAGTTTCCTGATGTAGGTTCCCTGGGTACGGTTTCAAGAGTTTATGTAAATGCCCTATCTTTAAAGGAAGCTGCTGACTATGTTTTCTTATATTTTAAGCTTATGTGAGATGGAAGAGACAGGAGACAGTAGTGAAGGAGCAGAAATAGCATAAGATGATCTCTTTTGCCTTACGTACTTTAGTAGTGCAAGGAACATAAGTAGGAGAAAAAGATCTTTTTTGTTTCATGTACATTTTTGGTGGGAGTAGGAAATGTCAGTATTATAATGGGATAGCACAAATGAGCTTTGGTTGAGTCGCTCTCACTTTCGTTCATATTGTTCACACCAGCTTGGATGTCAATGAACGCTCTTTTCTATAGTCAACCAAAAAAAAAAAGAACCATGAAATATTAAATTAGTCAAGAACTTATCGTCTTTCCTTTGCTTAGGTGTTTCTATAAATACAAACTACAAAAATGTATTGTTTCTTTTCCTTCTAAAAAAACATGTATTGTTTCTTTTGTTTCCTTCCTATAACACTGCAACAGTCTCCTGGAAAAGATGTAGCTTCAGAAAAATCGGTTCAAAGAGTTAGTTTTTATTTCTTTAAGCTGGTATAATGTGTATTAGAGTTCCACCATGTGGTTCATTAGCTTTATTCCGTGGTATTTGCACTATATCATTTGGTTAGTGGATTGGGCTATGTGGTCATGGTGCATTAGCTTGCTTGAACGTAATAGAGTCAATATAGTAGGTATGCTGGTCAGGACTTACTAACCTATTAACTTTGAACTTGATTTACCTCTCTTATTTTCATATGCCAGTAGGTAAATCAGATATCAAATTCTCTAGGTATATGGCCATTTTAATCCTCTCACCTTGTGACTTTGTCAGGTATCAGCTGGGTACTTTCTTTCAGACCTTGGAATGATTTGCTGGTTTTACCCTTCTTTGGGTGGATTAGAGTATGTAAGTAAATATTCTCCAGTGGAAAAAAACTTCATTTAGTAGATTTATATGCTGTATGTCAAATTTTAACTGTTGATTTTCAGGTTGTCCATCATTCTCTTTCAGCAATTGCTGTAGCATACTCCATGTACACTGGAGAAGGACAACTTTATACATTCATGGTCCTCATATCTGAGGTGACAACACCCGAGATCAACATGAGATGGTAGGTGCTAAGAGGACCTGTTGAGAAAGTGCAGCAGCATTCATGTTATAGCACCCTATGAACTTGCGTCTCTTTATGTCTTTTTTCCAGGTTTCTTGATACAGCTGGATTGAAAAGATCTTATGCATATCTGATTAATGGCGTGGTGATATTTTTTGCATGGTTGGTAAGTGATGTCTTCAACATGAACAAACTTGTTTGCATGATTGGTTACATGGATGTAGGAACGGGGATTATCCAGGGTACACTCGATTTTAGCAAGTTTCTTTATATGCTGAAGAATCTGAATGGTGTACCTTAATCATGTCATACCTGTTTAACCGGAATATTCAAAGCAAATGAAGAGTCCATTAAACATAAGTTGCATGTCATATAGAGAGGACCGTTACACTTTTTAGTGCATTGGTCACTCCTCCCATCTAAATTTTCTAATTCTAGAGAGATCGGGGGAAATGATTGCTCCTTAGAGTTGTTAAATGACTTGATTCCATAGTCTTTGAGACATCCAACCATTTGATTGATTCCTATTAGTATTTGCTAAACTGAATTCTATTTACTAATTGCAGGTTGCAAGAATTTTGCTGTTCATTTACATGTTTTACCATGTCTATTTGCACTATGATCAGGTGACTCTTCGTTTATTGTCAACTCTTTCTCTCTGCTCAACAAACTCTTTTACTTTTTCTTCTGAGGGATTACGCAATTCTGAAATACGTTTTACTAACTCTCCGAAAATGTCCAAAGAAATTGCGATAATTATTTACCGTAGTCAAAATCCAACCATTTTATTTGTTAATTTCATTAGACGTAAAAACACATCAAAGTTTTTATTTTAAGAATTTTATTGCCTTAATTGTAAGGCTAACAATTTATATGAGAGTGAATCCAGGACAAACACATTCATAAAAAGCAGAAATGCAATTGTTAAGAGTGATGTGTGATAAGACAAGATTAGACATATTCGATAGGAGATGAAAGTAACATAGATAGAAGATGAACTGAGATTGCTAGAGATGGTTGTGTCTTACATAGATGTCCAAATGCTTCGTCCGCAGATGTGGAACCATGATTAAGAAAGGTGTTATAAGTTGACAGGGTAGACTAAAATCCCATGGAAGGAAGTTGTATATTGTCTTATAAGACCTACTATCTCTTGGAATCCATGCAAACTTGGGGAAAAGTAGAACATAACGGAAGCAAAAGATTCATACAGGCTATGTCCATTAGTTGGGAGGAGGACTTAGACTTGGGGGTATGCTTACATCATGTCTTCTTTTTGGTAGGTTTCTTTTAATCCTTTTACATATTTGTATGCCTGTAGTAATGTAGAGAACTTGTTAGGTTAGAAAACCTCAAATCATTGGATATTTGAATGAAACTGGTCCAAACTGATTGAAATGGATAGTTAGGATCCATACGGCTGATATCAATTAGATCGAAATTGAGGTGGAATTATCGTTAGTTTGAATTTAAATGGCCTGTTATTTTCAGTAAAGGATTTTGAAGAAAATGTTCAAAAACAAATTATATTCTTAAAAGAATTCTCTTGTGCAAGATTCTGCAGTGATATCCCATATAACTACCAACTCATTGGTATGGATTTTGTTATAAGCTAAACCCTCTTCCCTCATATTCATAGCTTTCATAAGAAAGTCTATTATTTTATTTGTTGTTTAGTTTTGAACTAAATAAACATGGGGATGCAGTTGCACCAACTATAAATAGTAAATACATTATAATGCAAATTTGTATAGCACCTAAGTTTTAAAATTGTCATTATTCAACATTATAGAAGAAAATATATGCATATTTACTCATGGATATCAACCATAAGAGCAATAGGCAATCTAATCTTTATTGACTGAGAAAATTTTGAGTAAAGATATACCTTTAAAAAAGCTAATGTACTAGTAAAGAGACCTACATGGATCTATAGAAGATTCACATGAAGGAATTAACACTAAGCTTAACCTTGTAATTTTAAGATTGTCCGTCTTCCCTGTTGAACTTTTGGCACCGTGCAAACCACTTTCTTCACATATCTTGTATAAGATTATTAGACAGCATATGAGACAGACCTTTTGCTGGTTAAAAGTTTCTTCTTGCTGCAAAAAAGTTAATTATTGGCTGGTGAGTAATGCTGTTCTTGAAAGTGATCAATGGTTTTTATTTCTATATTATATATGAGACATGGATCAACATGAATATCCCTGCAACAGTATACGAGGTTTAGAAATAGAAGAAGGGACTTGGAAATAGTATAAGAGGTTCTTTTTTTTAATATTCTTTTTCTTTTCCTTTTGCGTACTTCAAGGAGTTTTAGGGTGCTTCATTTCGTTTCTTTCCATCCATTTATCTTCTCATTCAAGATGTGCTAGTATCAAATGATTTCTCTATCAATTACTTATTTTTGTCTTTGAAACATTAACTGATTGCAGGTCATTCATCACATGCACATTTTCGGTATTCTTTTGGTTTTTGGAGTTCCGGCAGCTCTTGGTGTAATGAACTTAATGTGGTTTGGCAAAATTATTAAGGGGTTGAAAAAGAATCTTTCGAAAAGGGTGTGACGAGATGTGAGTTGTTAGTTTAATGCATTTTTCCCATGAACTCCTCTATACTGTACAAATGGGTTGTAAGGTAGCTAGCTGAAAGGGGAAGAGAGAAGGGTTAAAGACCTCGGAAGAATAGAAACGAATACATGTAACTGGATACTGGCAAAACATGTTCAAGAAGCTCACATATTCTATATCTATTGTGTGAAGGAAAGTAGAGCAATTCAATGAGAAGCCCCAACAGTATAAATGATACAGTTGTTTTCATGCGATAAACATCTCAGATCCAGTAATTCCACTTGCATATTCATATGATTTTGTTGTTTCCTTCAACTTTAATAACGAGCCATCTCATTTTGCTTTGATTCTTTGTTTGGCGTGTATAGTTTTTGCTGTACTATCAGATTTTTTCATTTTCCTTGTAAAGATGTAAGTGTTCTCTTGCAAGTATTTAATGTTTTGCATCAAAGATGACAACAAATCAACTGTGCAGATTGATTGCAGTTAAATGTGTTTTAGCTACATAACCGTTTAAGAAGAAATGTGCATCTTTAGTTGAGCACACAGTTTCTCTTCCCAAAACAAGAACAAGTCCATTTCTAATAGTTTTGCAAAATCGAAATTATTTTTAGTCAATAAATAATGACATGGATGAGCTTTTTCTCAAACGAAAATGACATAGATAAACCTTTTCTCAAGATACGATGATATATTTGATCATTTTCTCTTTTACACTACCCCACACTCCGCTCTTAAATGCAATTGAGGTAGCTAAAATCCGCCGAATCTTTAAAACAAAAAAAAGGTTGTTATAGATGGTATAAAATATAATTGATAGTAATAAAGAGACAAAAATGTAATTGTATTTTATATAGTTAGACAAAAACAAGTGCAGGCAGGCAGTTACATTGTACTTTATACTAACTTTGATTCTTCAATTTCCAATAGTTTCATGTCATTTTCCAATATCCTAAGTTTACGATAAAAAGCGCAGCCACCTTTTTTATTTAATAAATATTAGCAAGTACAATTCATGGGTTGTATAAACCATATACTTGAAAGTGACTAACTCATTATTTTAACCAAATTAGTATAAAGCAGTCAAATCACTGACATTTTTCTACAAATAGAAAAAGCTATGTTGCATACTTAAATAATTTTTTTTTTATTTTTTCATTTTCTTAAAAATTATTTGGAAAGTTTTCAAAATTGACCCCTTACGTTTTCAACTTTTTCGTGTTTCCCCTCTATATTCAGGTCAGGATGAATTGAAAGCTATGTAGTAGGAATTAATTCTAAAGATAACATGGAAAAATAGAAATATGATGTCAATAAATTCAATATCGGATATTACAAAATAGAAATATTATGTCAATAAATTCAATATCGAAAATTACAAGTTGAACATTTATTTCGAGAAAATTTGGCTAATGAATCCATTTGAGTTGCCAATTGGTAAAATAGCTTCTTTCGTAACGTTTCACACAGGGCGGTTCAAACATATCAGTGGCTTAAAATCAAATTGAACAGTTGTTTTAAACTTTGATTTTTTTTTATAAAAAAATAAAGTTTATTATAATCAATCCATATAATTTTTTTGAGACGGTATTTTAGATTTATTCTAATAATTTTTTCCTCTTATGTGAAAAATTTATATTTGTTATCGATAATAAAAAAATGAAGCCCCTCAAATTTGAAGACCTAAAATAACCGTCTTTTTTTAGGCTCGTAAAGTCGCCACTAATTCCATACATAAAGAAAAGATTGAATGTGTACCTAACCATAAGAATAGAACCTTCAAATTAAACCAGTCTCTAATTCCATACATAAAGAAAAGATTGAATGTGTACCTAACCATAAGAATAGAACCTTCAAATTAAACCAGACATCTCAGACTAAATGCTCATTTCTTTTATGAGTAAAGAGATAGAAGTATAGTTCATCTATTATTGCTAAGATTACAATTTAGTTTTCAATCAAATTTGTCTAAATACACACTAACATGACGACGAAAGAACTCACTTTTGGAATAATAAGTCACATTAAAATATTACTATAATTAGGGGATAAATTAGATCTCAAATTGTAGAAACTTGAGATCTAGATATTCAACAAATTAATATGGCCTCAAAGGCAAAACTAAAATATGTTTTATCACTCCAAATATTTCTGAGATCGATGAGAAATGGGAAAATAATCTCGTACAATAAAGCTTTGGTCTATACTCACTACACTTTGAATGATCGCAAATAATTGACGGCGATAGCTTAATTGTCATTAAATATATTTTTTAACACTTTTTGTAAATATCCCTAAAACCTATAGTGACATTGAATCCAATGATAATTAATTAAGGCCGATAAAGACTTTATCATTTTTTATTAATATGCATATTATTGCTGTTAAAAATTATTTTTGTTTTAGTGACTAATGTATTTAGCTAGGGAGTTAGGAAGCCAATGAAGAAAATTTCAGAAGTATAGGGGTGTGAAGTGTAAAAGCAGATCAACAAAGGGGTAAAATGAAAACAAACTAAACAAACAAAAGAAAAAAAGATATTATGACAAGGTGGCGTAGTTTAAGGAATATAGCGTCATGTCCACATCAGATTAAACTTTGCTGCATTATGATCTGTCTCGACATTGCTGCCATAAGAGACAGAGTCAAGGTTAAGAATTTGAGGGTTTTAAAATTATCGATTAAACTTTGCTTTCTTGCCATTGTTGCCAATTCAGAGGCGGAGTCAAAATTATGAGTTTTTAGGTTCTGAAATTAGGAGTTTGAGGTTTCTAAATTTTCTTTAAAAATAAAAAGAGAAACTTTTTGGTGATAGCAGGGTTTGAGAATTCACAACTCTAGCGTGGAAAATATTTTCACAAGTTAATATACGTACATGTATATTTATTTAATTTTCAAATACAAATATAGGATCTACGGAAAAACTATTGAATTTATCCGAACTCATAAACCCTTAGCTCCACCTTTAATTGCTATCGTACTTTGATTATGATATATGGCCTCTTTGTTTTCAATACTATAAAACCAACCAAGGCAGGTATCAATAACGGATGTAGCGGAATGAATGAGATTTTTTAATTTTTGTTTTTTTATGTTTAACGTTTAAGTTATGAGAATTGTGTTATATGTAACCAGAAATGTTTTAACATACGTAGTTGAAATTCGAATAAGCAATAAATTTCAAATGGAACGATTATTATTATTTTTTTAGAAAAAACGAAAAATCAAAACCGGTTCTTGTTGGTTAGTGACATGGTGGCCACTATCTCAAATCATGATCATTTGTGAATCATCATGCTTCTACTTTTTGTTCAAAGTACATGTATTTTCCCCCTTTGTTTGTTTAGTCTAAGATTGATTTTTATGCAGTTAAGATTGTTTGGTTTGTATTAATTACTCCTCTGTCCTTAATTACTTATCCATTTTTTCTTTATAGTTGTCCCTAATTACTTGTTCATTTTGACAAATCAAGAAAGGACAATTTTTTTTACCTATTAAATATACCCTCAATTAAATGACTAATTACTTTGAAAAATGTAGAACTTGTCATCCATTTCATAATTAATAGGAGTAAAATGGTAAACACACTATGTCATTAATTGTTTTTTTAATATGTGTGTCAGTTCAAAAGTGGACAAGTAGTTAGGGACAGAGGGAGTATAACTTATACAAGGATTTTTGACATCATCGGAGTAAAGAAGAACCGGTTAATGGAGAATTGTATCAATGACATTAATTTCTTAATTCATTTTACATTAATTAAATTTGGAAAGATTAATTCAGTAGGCGTTTGTACATTAAAAAAATAATATGATATTTGAAGAAGAAGAGTATTTGGAAAATAGTTGAAAACGAGTACTACAAAATTAGAGTTAAATATTGATGATTTGTTAATGCTTTGCTCTAATGTGCATGTTATTAAAGAGATTATTAAAAGGCAATGTTTAGTAGCCTTTCGTTGATAGTGAGCGCACTGCGCAAGTTCCTTTGATTCTGTCACGATCCAAAATCAACGATCATAATCAATATTGAATTGACAAGCCTAACTCGTAGAGTTAACCAATTATAAACCTAGATCTCCTATATATATATAGTGACAAACACATGTAAAGAGTGGTCCAAATCTGTGTCAGATGCGCCGCTTCTCGTAACATCTAACTAATATGAATTAGCAAAATTATTTAATTTGTTCATAGTATTATTAGTATAGTAGTAGCATTTTCTTGTGTGCATTTCCACGTGCAAACCACTTCTCATT
>JAJOOS010005986.1:0-26743 GCA_029582725.1 Solanum chiquidenum | reverse complement strand
TGTTAGCTTTTGTTGTATATATTTTTATGGGTAGGCTGGGGCCCTGTCCCACCAATCTTTACTACTCTTAGAGGCTTGCAGACTAGTGTGTGGGGTGTATAGCTACGTTATGGCCATACTGGCCTATGTGGTTGATTTGCTGAAGTTTGTGAGTTGTTTGATGTATTGTGTGATATATACCTGCTTTTAGTTTTGGTATAGATATCATGGTGGCCTCGACGGCCCAATCAGGACTTCTGTGCTAGTTGGCTATTTATTTATATTATCTCCTTGGAGTAGCTGTTTCTTTTATATATCAGTTGGCAGGGGCCTTGCCGGCCGATGGCTTAATTTTAAGCCGAGATATACTTGTTTGATCTCTTGATTGCGTATGGGTTTAATTTTAAGCCGAGATATACTTATTTGATCTCTTGATTGCGTGTGGCTGCCATGCGCTAGTAGCAAATGGTTCAGCAGGGTCGGCTCGGGTCTGATTTTTGGCATTAGGAGCCAGTTGCGCCCCTTGGGTTTGGGGTGTGACAAAACCTTTGTCTAAATCTAGGACGACCATGTCCATCGGACCTTGCATGAGAGGAATTACCATCACCGATTTTAGCCCTCTTTGTCTCCCTAATATTTTCCTTAAGTTTATCCTCTTCGATCCGTTGAGCATGAGCCATGAGATGAGAAATGTCCATGTATTTAATGAAAATGGTGTACAACATTCTTTAACCACAATTTCGGACACAACCAAAATGAACCTACTCATTCTTGTCCTAGGATCAACAACCATTATGGGAGCATATTTAGACAATTGTGTGAACTTCAAAGCATATTCCCTCGCACTCATACTTCCTTGACGAAGGTTGATGAACTCAATCACCTTTTCCTCCCTAATCTCAAAAGGAAGAACCTTTCAAGGAAAACAACTTTAACTTCTCCCAATCAAGAGGACCCGCATCTTTCGGTCTCCCTTCCTTTTATTGATTGTGCCAAATTTGAGCAACACCCTTAAGTTGATAAGTGGCCAACTCCGCCTTTTCCACCGGTGTCACTCCCATGATTATCATTACCTTGTAAACCTAATCATTGAACTCCTGAGGATCTTCCTCAACCTTAGAACCATGAAACTCCGAAGGATTCATCCTAGTGAAATCCCTCACAGTAGATGCCGTTGTACCCACATTAGGGTTCACGGCAACCGCAACTTACCTATTGGCTTGTGCCATCATGGCTTGAGCCAATACCTAAAATGCAGCCCTAAACTCTGCATTAGTCACTTGCTCAGCCAAAGGGTCGACCGGAACTTGAGCAGCTTGGGGAGGAACTTCTTGTTCCACATTCTCCCGCACATTCCTTATAGCATAAGCTCTTCAAGTAGCCATATCCTGTAGAGGATCGAATAAGGATTAAGAGAGATACCTTATAGAGTAAAACTCTATCGCATGACTTTAGAGTAATGAAAGAAGTAGAGTTTCCTAATCATCTTGTAGCCTCTCATTCATAAATGTGGTGCGCTTCACATCATGAACTAGACTCTACTCGACGTGTCTTATGTGACATTCTAGGACCATTCTAAACCTTATGCTCTGATTACCAAGTTTGTCATGACCCAGGGGGTAAACCCTAGATGCAACATGGCATATAAGATCCCGAGAGGCCCCATACAAGACACTTAGCATTCATAAAATAAGTAATAGAACAAAGAGGTAAAGAAATACATTTCAAGTATCAACAATTTTTATAAAAGTAAAGCGGGAGTCTAAGCACTTTGTCTCAATAGCAATCTAATACAATAAAATTAAATTGGGCCTAGCCCATACAACATGTCCAAAATAAAGTAAAGAAGAAAACTGGAAACAATGAAAATCTGTCCTCGAAGAATGAGGACTCACCAAAGCTTAGAATCTGTCAAATCAACCTCTAGCCACGAAACTGAGAACCTTGACTGTCGGACCCTACATTTGGGAAAATGTAGGTAAGAGTATGCGTTAGTACAAAATATGTACCAAGTATGAAATCTATGCATATAAAAAATTAAATCATGCTAAAATAGGTCCAAGATATTTCATGACATGCAATGTCCAAGTTAAAACATGGTATAAAAAGGGTTAGAAAACATGTCATAAATCATAGTCAGTGCAAGCTAACATCTTTAAAACCGTTGAACACTTGTGAGATACTTCTTGAAGTAACCTTAGCTCATTATTATTGTGGGAAGTATCCTTAACTGACATAGAGACCATGTGAGCTATAACATGATCTCCAGTGTCTCTCACACCGAAAAGGGTTTCCCTACTTGCTAAGGTAAGGACCATGAACTTCTAGCTTAAGTGGATCCACTAGCTAATGTCTATCTAGACAATCATCCTATGGGGGCACATAGGTAAGGGATAAGGATATTGCTTGTAGAAACCCAGCCTCTACTAACATGAGAGCTTCCATCTCAATATCCTCTCTGTGCTAAGCATAAATTCCACGGAATGGTCATTTCTTACTTGTTCTTATTATCCATGGAAGGGCACATCATCTTTCCAATCAAAACTAGGTCATTAGGATAGCTCTTTATCTTTGATTCGTTTAGGTGAGAGGACCTTTCAACCTTAGATTCCTTATTATGTGAGAAAAACCTTTCACAATCATACTTTCATGTGTTTATGAGAAATCCTTTCAACAACACAACAACAACATCATCATTGATACTTCAATCTCAAAGCATCCCCTAATACATTTACATAATTACCATAAGAGCATTCATAATTCCATAATTCACCTTACAATGTTCAAAACCCACTTTTGATTAACATTTCGAAGGCACTTCATCTAATTCTTTGCATCACCAATCATAAATTAGTATAAACCCAACTAAATGAGATGGGGTTGAATCCCACAGAGAGCGGTATGTTTTTCAGATTCAATTGGGAAGTATGAGCATGTTCATATCAGTCATAGGAATAAAAGTTAGCAAATGAAGACATTATTCAAATTAAGGGGTGACACAAATTTCAAATAGGGGATTTTTGTTTTAATTATCAACTACAAATAGTCATAAACAATACGAATTAACAATAATGAGATGGATTCTTGGGATGTGATCGATTATAGGCTAATATAGACAAATGGGTAATTGCAACTATTAGTAAATAGCTAGATATAAGTGAGTAGGCAGGCTATAGTGGAGGTAAACTTTCTCTTGAACCATTTAACCGGAATCAAGTGATTTCTCTCGAACATCAACAATCATACAAAATAAGAGCAGCCCACATCTTAATCTATTAACTCTCTCGAGGTGAATGTGTGGGACTGGGTTTAGAATTCACTCTCTCGAGATGAACCCAGGTCAACCCAATACCCACACAATCAATAATTTTAGTTCTAAAACCTCTCTTTTGAGCAAGCTAACAACACAAACATAGAACTGCATTTGCAACTACAATTATTAAATTAAACCACAATTAATGATTAAACTCACTTAGAAATAGTATTTAAACTAACAATTAGCAATACCCATAAATTAAATCAGCCCATAATCACGTAATCATACCCCAAAAATTGAGGTTTTAGCTAGACATCATAAAAAGATAAAAAATAGTTACCAAATTGATTATCCATCAACTGCATAAGTGTAGATTAGTCGTTACAATGCTCCAATTTGAAGAATTTCAAAGACCCACTTCCAATTTCTCAAAAGTGAAAAACTTCAATTCTTCAAAGCTAAAGAAAGACAAGAGAAAAACTAAAAACTTGATAAGAGAAGCAAAAATAAAATAATCTCCACCAAAGATATTAAACTAAATGTTCAAAAATGTATTTATAGTCACCAAAAATGTTCTACGAAAAGTCATTTGGTGAAGTAAGTCGGGCTCGCCGAACCACTCGATGAGCCACCCTTTGGTCTATTCCATCGCCCTTTTGCCTGGTACTCAGTATCCTCCGGGTCTGTAACTTTGGGCGATTTATCTTGGCTGCGCGGAATAAGTCGGTGATCCGTCGAATGCTCTTTTCCATCACTAATTTGGTTCTTTCCTTCAGATCTTGGCACACTGGAACTTTAGGCGGTCAGATGTGCCACTCGGCGACATGCCGAGTATTCTTGGTGATCCTCAGGCTCGCCCATCTTCATGTCGTCAGCCTGTTTTGTTCCTTTTTGCCTGTTAGCGTCCTTGCTTTGTCCCTCAATCCATATTCCTGAAAATTAAGGTTTTAACATCAGTAATTGGGACAAAATAAGCATTCAAGGATACTAAATCTATATAAACTAAGCCCTATATGAGTCCAAATCTCGAACTCATCAACACTCCCAACTTAAACTTTTGCTTGTGCTTAAGTAAAACTCAAGTTCAGCATTTAAAATTTGATGTCTCAAACAGTGTTGCAAAAGACTCAATTATGAATGCACACAAGAAGACTCAACTTACTCATGGAAGGATCAATTGTGCACTCAAAGATTCAAGTTGTGACTCACCATTATCAAAGATTCTCAAGTTCACAATACTTGCTTCAAATGCAAGTTCAAGCTCAACAAAGACTCAAATCCCTTCATAACAAGGATGATTCTGTATTCACACACATTTCTTTAACAATTTATAGCTCTGGAATCACATACAACTCTCACACTCTCAAAGATGAACACATGCATAACCTCACCCATAGGTTTGCCCTTATTTTCCAATCAACAGTCGTTTTAGTTTACTCAAGATCAAAAAGGTATTTTCAAGGCTTGTAACGGGGCTGAGTGTAAAGGTATGGTCATTTAGGCTCAGTGGTTGTTATCCTTATGAAATGTGGTATGAACATCAGTTCCCTTCCTTTTCTTCAGCATTTTCACTCATGCTCAAAATTCACCCGATTATTCACTTCCAATGGAATACCGGACACCCCTTTTCTTTTGGAACTTTCACAACTTTATTTCACAACTTTTTCATTCTTTTTCTTTTTGCCTCTTTTTGTTATAAGGAGGGCTTCCATTCTTTTCAAGTCCGTGGATCAAGGGGGACTTTTTCACACTTCTTGATTTTCCTCCTCTTTTCACCACACCCCCAACTTAGGCTTTTGGCCTAAGTTGGCTATTCAAACAAACCACACTTCATGAGGATTATGGATGAATGGACAAAGAGTGGTTAAAATTGCATCAAGATTCTTCCAAGAAAAGGATAAGGCTCAAAAGAGGTTCAACCAAGGCTCAGACATCTCACAAGGTTCGCCACAAAAAGAGGTATATTATCAGATTGTTTCACTCTTCAAAAATGTTGCCTAAGATCATTTCAAGAGCTTACATCACTTAGTCAACCGGACCAACGGGGAAAATTCTAGGTGTTATCACACAAGGTTTACGGTAAGCTCATCACACAAGGCATTAGCACCAATATCAAACTAGACTCCACATTTTCGCTAGTGTGCAATGTTCATCACAAGAGACTCATTCGATAGTCGTCTAGTCACAATGAGATGCAAAAAGTTTACATATTGTCTATACAACTTTATTTGGCCTCATCATAGCTGCACATTCAATTTTGTTCGATTAAGAGCACTATTCAAGTCATCGGTATTGATCATAACCGATACTCAAATTTGCATAAGAACAACCACATTCACACACAACACAAGTGACAATTTTTTTTAGAAGGGTAAGGGTAAAAAACCATTTACATTCATCATAAGGAGCCACAAGCTCAAACATCCACAAGATAGAAACCAAAACACAATTCAACACAAAATCCCAATATATACAAAATATAGTCACAAGAGGTAGGTATGGAAATATCTCACCCCACCACATACAAAAAAGTATTTGTCCTAAAATGAAACAAAATATAAAAAGTCAATAAAAATGACAGAGAGGGAGGTAAAGAAGGGTCATGTCTACACAGTCGCTCCATCTGTCAGGGCATCAATGCCCTGTGCAATATTAACACCAGCTCCACCAGATCCTGCCATGTGTGTATCTTCCAATGAAATCTGAACGTCTGACTATACCATGGCCTCCTCAACCTCTATAAGGCCCTCATAGGTAGGATCCTTATGGACATCGAGCTGCTGCTCATCAGTCTCAGCCTCTGACTCGACAACAACCATCTCCTCAGTTGTACCTCATCTCTGGTAGTAGTCTGAGGCACATCATCATCAGTTAGGATGTCGGGGATCTCCACAGTCCCAAAAATCACGGACATATCTGTGGACTTCAGCTAGTCCACGTCCTTCCTTAACTTAACAATTGCGGCCTTTAGGGTCGTCACCTAATCAATGGCCCCCTAACCTCGCTCACACACCTCTATCCTTGCCATAAGGGAATCAATAAATGCACTAAGGGGTGTCACAGTAGTAGTAAGGGTCTTCTCGATCATCCCAGGAACTGTGGCTTCAAGCCTGGAGGCATGCCTATCAGCAGATTGGGTTAGTTGCCCCATCCGTAGTATCGCAGCTTGAGTGAGTGAAGGTCGGGACACAGTGGCACTAGAAGCAGACCTAGGAGGTAGGGGAGTTGTAGAGGAACTAGGAATCACATAAGGGACAACACTAGATATACCTAAAGGCCCAGGGGACGGAGTAGGCAATACTGCCTCTGTAGGTAGTGTCTCAGTATCAATAATCGGGGAAGAATCCACCGGGGCTACCTTCTTATTCTCAGTCTCATCCTTCAAATACTCGGCCTCAATGCGCCAAATATCGGTAGAGGAGGTGGGAATCACGTCCACATCCTTCTTCTCATCGCGAGGCACTCGGGCTCATCTGCACAATTCGGTGATCAACACTGGGATGAAAGTGATGTCTGACGCTGCTTGGCCCTTATGGTCATTTCTTATGCAATTATCATGTCTAGATGTATATGCTTCCCTGCAATGATGGAACTAAGACAAGCTGTCATTGTGTGGCGGAGGACAGATTAACTCTGAGACAGCATAATAGTGCTGCTGATAAAGCCAAACCAGTACCTCGCTGCCACGTTGAGGTCCTTATTCTCAATCTGCACTCCAGCCTCAACCCACATAGGACTACAATCCGACAACAAAGGATCCAACCATTCCTTCATAGTCTCCAATGACTTAGTCTTGATCATGCATTGGTAGTCATCAACATTATTGTCAGTGCACTCTAATGCAACATCAATTTCATTACTATCACACTTCATCTTCTTTCCCCTGACAACTACATAATCCACTGGTTTGAAGGCTGCAACCTTCTTCTTTCCTTGCGGCACCAAGGTTCCATAGGCAGTGTAAAACTCCTGGACCCAGCTAGGAATATAGGAACCCTGGGGTATAGTGAAAATCTTGAATTTTTGGACATTTATGGTATGCCATATCTTTGAGTACCGGTCTATTACTCCATCCCTCGACAACCTCTTCTCCTCAATGATGGTCCTCAACCCCTCAGTCTTTAATATGTTCATGGACCGGGGAAGAAGACCCTCTACAGGTGGTGCTGGAACCACATCCAGATCTGGAATGGGATGAAGAGTAGTGGCCTGGAGAGTCCTGATCCTAGACGGATCATTTAACCTTTTGGAGCATATTTCAGCTCTCCGGGCTGTTAGTAGCTCATCATCCTTAGGCTCAGAAATGGTACCTGAGGATCCTGTGCTCACCCTCACTCTCAGAGGTGGTGAGGTGAGTGGCGTACACTCATTCACTGTCGGAGCTGACCTCTGGTGATGTAGGAGCAGATGCTTTTCCTTCCTCTTTACCCTTCCCACCCGTGGTAGGAAGTTTTGTTGCCTTTACCCTGGATGCAACTGCATCCTCATTTATAGTGATTCTATTTGCCCTCTTGCAGGGTGGCATGTCTCGGCCTGTTACTTTTGGTCTAGCCATATCTGCAAAACACATCAAAAAGTGTTAGAAACAATCCAAGAAAAATGCAGAAATCATGTTGCAGAAAGACTCGCCGAACAGATCGGTGAGTCGCAGAGTCACTTCGGCTCACCGAAAGGACTGTCTCAAAAAATTTCCAGAAAAATGGCATATTGGTGATGCTCAGGGCCCTTCGGTGAATCACTGACACCATTCAGCGAGCTAAGACTAGACCGCCGAAAGTTACACTGTGTTTTAGGGGTTAGGGGGGCAGAAAGGGCGATCAAGGGAGACTTTCAGTGAGTGAACTCGGCGAGGTCAAGCTTCTTATCGAAAGTTACAGAATCAAACTCAACCAATTGATGAAATTAAAGGCGATATAGGGGAACTTCGATGAACCATCGAGTAGTTCGGCTAGCTCGACCCAGCTCGCCAAACTGCCCAACATGACCATTTTCAACCCCAACTCCCAAAATCAAACCCGCATCCCCAAAAACAAAATCAAACAACATACCCACTCAATTAAGCTCAGACCCAATAGACCCATGCCACCGGGGTACTCATACTTCTCCCGGTTCGGCTAAAATTTGTCATTGGACGACTTAAGCCCTTAAGAATGACGTCAAACGCCCCATCATTGGACAGAGCACGTCAGTTGCACAATTTGGGTTACTTAAACTTTACCTGACTAGACTCAACAACGATTTCACACAACCCAAAATATTATTATTAATTTTAAAGCACGAAATTAGGGAATAAAAAATTTAGGCAATTTAGGCACGATATCAAAATTAAAATCGACAAACTAGCACACATTTATGATTTTAGAGAGGTCAAACACACATCAACACAATATATAACAATGCATTTGAGTTTAACCGCTAATTAAGAGTTTGGGGTTAGGAAAATTAACCTTTAATGCCAAATTATGATTTGAAATGATAGGTGGCAAAGAATTCCAACTCTGAACACAAGAATGATGAGCAAAGAGTAATAAAAATAAAAAAATTAGGAAATGTAAAGTGCGGGTGTGATTGTATGAAGTTAAAAGTGAGGGAATGTGAAAGAGTTTGAAATTTTAAACCTTTGTCCTTTTAAAAACCATCCAGTTTGTGCCCTTTCGACGATATTAGTCGACCTCACCGAATCACTCGGCGACACGCCGAGTAGTTACTTAACTCACCGAGTTTTACAGGTTCCAACCTGGTATTTTCCTGAGTCCAACGGTGGTCCAAGTTTGTCTCACTGACCTCTTCAGCGAGTAGCCGACTGGATACTTTTCTTGCCAACCTATATTTTTCAAACACATTCCAATTTTCACATGCACAAACAACACCCGTTATTCGAAAAACAAACAAAAAAACAAAAAAAACTTGGGTTGCCTCCCAAGAAGTGTCTTAGTGAATGTTTTGGCACGACACAAGTACCCATTCAAGCTTCATTCTTGGGGTTTGCCATAGTATCACTAGGCAACTCCCCTTGTTGTCTCGGATTTAAATGAGAAGAAATTTGACCCAACTGCTTGATAGAGATGGAATGAGAGGTCACCGTCCGGTTGAGAATCGATACATCATCCTTCATTTCCTTCAAAATTTTATTCGACCATTCAACCTTGCTGAGAATACGAGAGAGCATATCTTTAGCCCGACCACCCTCATAATCTTTGGGCTTTTGACGCTTATGGGGAGGAACATACCTATCCTTCTCTCCTCCTCTTTCTTTCCAAGTGACGTTACGATCACGTCACTCTCTATCACAGTCTCTCCATGTCACGACCCAGGGGTACCCTCAAGAAGTAATACGACGTACTCGACCCCGAAGGGGGACAATTTAAAACTTTTACAATCGAAGTCATATTTCATAAAAGCAACAAGTGGAAGTCTTTCTATACTCTTTGTCTCAAACCATCTAATACAACTTTAGAATAAACTCTTTGGATACAGCCCATACAATAGTCTAAGAACATAAAGAAATGAAATAAAGGTAAAGTGGATGTTTTCCTCGAATCTATGAGGACTCACCAAGGTCTTCAACTCTCATAGATCCTTGAAACCTACCCTCCAAAGCAACTCAAGCCTCCAACCCTACATTTGGTTAGAATGTAGGCAATATGCGTTAGTACAAAATGTACCAAGTATGAAAGCTAGCACAACATCATAAGAGCATCTCAAATGGTTAGTCAACATAAGACATAAGCATAAGAGATAATAATATGGTCCTAACACAATCAACATAGCCATAGGATAATCATCAACACAAGCATCATATAAACACAAGTCAACATGAGATATATTTAAAGAACATTGGAGATACATCATGTTCATGGCATAGTCTTTACTTAGACTTCCATGGTTACATACTTCAACCTTAAGTCCTTCATGTTACAAGAGAACTACTTCACATGCCACCTCCAAGTATACTTGTACAATGCCCGGATAGCATCCCATACTACTATCCAAGCTAAGTACCTCTCTTTGGTAATTCTTGGGCATAGTCCACCTTCACATTCAAGACTTAGGTCTTCATGTCATCTTAATTATAATCTATGTACACGGTCAACTCTTAAGCTTCTCTATGCCATAAGGGTACCATACTTCTAAGTAACCCCAAGACACACTTGTGCAATGCATGAAAGGCATCCCATACTACCCTTCACACTAAGCATAGCCATGGAGACATCCTAGTCATATTCACCCTACTTTGGCCTCATTATTAGCTTAACTCTCATAACTAAAGAAATCTCTCACCTTTAGTCAACTTTAACTAGGAAAGGCAACTCTAGCACAATCCTATCTTACTACTTCTCTTTAATGACCCTAAGTCATACTTGTGAAATGCATGCATAGCACCCCATAATACTATACATGCTAAGTACTACCTTTAGGCCCTCATACTAACACTTCTTTGTTTGGAATCTAGTTCCTCTCTTTAACTTTAGAACACTATGAGGTACTCTCTTAAGCACATCTTAGTTCATTAATAACTTGAACCCTATGATAAACTATCTTAAGTATGTCTAAGTTCATTACTAGCATGGATACTATGAGATACTTACTTAAGCATGTCTAACTCCATTATACTTTGAACACTATGAGTTACTTCATTATGTAAGTCTTAGTTCATTATTCTTATAACACTATGAGATGCTTCTCAAGCATGCCTTAGTTCATTATGCTTTGAACACTGTGAGATGTTTCTCATGCATGTCTTAGTTCATTATGCTTTGAACACTATCAGATGTTTCTCAAGCATGTCTTAGTTCATTGGATGTGGAGATTGATACTAGGAACCTTAACTCAACTATGTGAAGGATCCCATCTCATCAGACCTAACTTTGGGAAAACCCACACTCTACTACATAAGAGTTCCCCCTTTAACTTGGATAGTCCTCACATCAACTAGGTGTGGCTCTCCTTTCTTCTTGGAGTTCAGACCCTATCTTGTGTGACACTCCATCTCATTGTCAATACCACTTGGAGCCAAGCATACACCCCAAGGTTTACTTGTTAAGCCTTCCTTAACACTCATCTCTCATGGAAGGATGTCTTTGACAATCCATCCATGCTCAAGTGATTCAATCACTTTCATCTATCAAGCATTCATAAGGTAGGTTAGGTGAGTATATGCCTTTCATTACAATTTAACCTATTAGACTTTTATTCTCTATTAGACTTTACTCTCAAAGCCTTAGCATCAATAGGTAATCACGTTAGCCTCACCCTAAAGCCATATCTATTAGGTTCACAACCATAATCTCAAGGTTTCTTTCTTAATCTCTTCTTTATACCTATATTTCAAGGTAATTTGATCACATCTCTCACTACCAGGTGATTCTAGTCTTAATTGATCATAAAGGCTCAATTCTAACTTTATAAGTCAAGATCAACCATATACAATAGAGTCTATTTCAATTCATAATCATATGATCCTAACTTTGATCAATTTCAACGTATAACATTGAATTAGGAAGATCACATATGAACCCTCAACTTTGCCTCTAATGGCATAAATCCACAATAATCACATTATTATCAATTAAAGATAAATCAATCAATATTGGGTGATATCCACTAGATTGGAATCATACCCAAGCCCTACCCACAATGCAATCACAACCTTAGCTAGAATTGGGTTTTTGAGTTCACAATTGGGGGGAATCTATAGGGGCTCCATGGGTGGAAGAACCCATGGATGAATAAACTTCACATACCTTCAATCATATACCTAAACCAATCTTGAATCCATGGATAAAACTCGACCTAGTTGCTACCCATCTTCTTCTTCTTCCTTGCTTCTAGTGAGAGAACTTCTTGAGAGTAACTTGGGGGTTCTAAGATGAATGGGCTAATAACTTAGTTTTAGGGGTATATTAACTATTTATAGGAGGGTAATTAATTAACTAAACGTCCACCCTAACCCCTAAACTAATTAATAAACTAACCCTCAAAGCCTAACTTAAAAATAAACTTGCCAAAACTGGCAGCATTCACGAGACTCCCATCCACGGACCGTGGATGGGTCTACTAACATGGTTTGGGTTCGTGGATTGGACGTGGGACTCATATGTTGCAGGACAACTCAAACTTGACCTACTCCCAAGACCTACGGGGCATAGGTTGATCTACTGGCCGTGAATGGCCAACCGTGGTTCACCATTTCTGACAGCTTTTAGGGACTGTTTTAGGATCCTCCTCAAGGACCCCTCGGGTGGTCCTTGGGGAGTCGTACCAGGATGTTTAACCCCTAAACATGTCATTCTAAGTATGGGAGTCACTTAAATGAGCTTTAAACCTCATACAACCCTCCAAAACTCCACTACAAGACTCTACAACTCACTAGTTCAACTCACTAGTTTTTGGGGTGTTACACTCCAGCCCTCTTCTCTGTTCCAACCTTGGTTTCCACCCGGCCTTGGGTAGTTTGCACGGTAACTCCTCCTTGGTTGGATAGAAAGTTCACTTTCTCATTGTACAACGCTTCAAATTTGCCCTCTTCGGGGTTCATACAACCAACACCTACAACATTAAGACTCCTAGTACCAGCACCCATGACGTTCTTGGCTAAGATGTCCAGCTGGGTCATCATATTTGCCATGTTTTGGTCTCTCTCTTGATCTTTTTCAATTTGTTCCTTTGTCAATTTGTAAGTAAGAGGAGAGACTGGATTTTCATGGGTGTACCATGCCCGATTTATCTTGGTCATGCCGTCAAGGAGTTGGGCTGCTATCACATAAAGTTGTTGCATTAAACCTCTCGAAGAAAGTTAATCAACCACTCCCTTGTTCATCGAATCAAGGCTTCTGTAAAAATATTGCAGCAGAATGTTGTCAGGTAATCCATGAGTATGGCATTGCAGCACCATCTTCTTAAACCTTAGCCAAGTCTCATGGATTGGCTCACCCTCCAAACGCTTGAAGCTTTGGATGTTGTCCCTAAGAGTCATCATCTTCGAAGGGGGAAAAAATCGCACTTGGAATGTGGTAATAAGTTCTTGCCATGAAGTTATAGAATCTCTTGGCAACTCAGCCAACCTCTTGCACGCTTCTCCCATTAGAGAAAATGGGAACAACCTCAACCGTACTGATTCTTGAAAAATGTTTTTGAAGAAGAACGGGTCACAAACATCAACAAAATTTCTGATGTACTCATGAGGGTCTTCATGAGCCAGCCCACCAAACAAACCCTTAAGTTGAAGGAGCTGCAACATGGTGCTTGTGATGTGAAACACCACATTTCCTTTAGTTGGAGGCAGACGAATGGCCCCAACACTACCCATTTGGACTAGGTCATTGAGATTGCTGACATCATCTTGGTGGCCCACTTGGCTACCGTTACTACCATTAACACTCATGTCCTCTGTTTAAAATAGAAACATAAAAACCAAAACTGAAAGTAAGTAGATTCAACTACGACTAAAAAGAACAAAATTCAAATTCACAAAAGAATTTCAAACAACACCACTCCCCAGTAGCGGTGCCATTTTGATTAACATTTCAAAGACACTTCATCCAATTCTAAGTGTCAACGATCGTAAATCAGTATAAACCCAACTAAATGAGTTGGGGTCAAATCCCACAGGGAGCGGTACGTGTTTCAGACTCAATTGGGAAGTATGAACATGTTCAGATCAGTCATAGGAACACAAGTTATCGAATAAAAACATTATTCAAATTAAGGGGTGACACGAATGTCAAATGTGGGATTTTCGGTTTTAATTATCAACTACAAACAATCACAAACAATATGAATTAACTATAATGAGACGAGTTCTTGGGATGTAATCGATTATAGGCTAATATAGACAAATGGGTAATTGCAACTATTAGTAAATAGCTAGATATTAGTGAGTAGGCTAGGCTATAGTGGAGGTAAACTTTCTCTTGAACAATTTACCCCGAATCAAGTGATTTCTCTTGAACATCAACAAACATACAAAATAAGAGCAGCCCACACCTTAATCCATTCACTCTCTCAAGCTGAATGTGTGGGACTGGGTTTAGGATTCACTATTTCGAGCTGAACCCAGGTCAACCCAATACCCACAAACCAGCAATCAAAAAATTTAGTTCTAAAACCTCTCTCTCGAGCAAGACAAGAACACAAACATAGAAATGCATTTGCAACTATAATTCTTAAATTAAACTACAATTAATGATTAAACTCACTTCTACATAGCATTTAAACTAACGATTAGCAATACCCATAAACTAAATCAGCCCATAATCACATAATCACACCCCAACAATTGGGGTTTTCGCTAGACATCATAAAAATATAAAAATAATTACCAAATTGATTATCCGGTAAGTGTAGATTCGTTGTTACAATGCTCCAATTCGAAGAATCTCAAAGACCCACTTCCAATTTCTCAAAAGTGAAAAACTTCAATCCTTCAAAGCTAAAGAAAAACTAAAAACTTGATAAGAGAAGCAAAAATAAAATAATCTCCACCAAAGATATTAAACTAAATGTTCAAAAATGTATTTATAGTTGCCAAAAATGTGCTGCGAAAAGTTATTTGGTAAAGTAAGTCGGGCTCACCGAACCACTCGGCGAGCAGCCCTTTGGTCTATTCCATCACCCTTTTGCCTTGGTACTAAACATACTCTAGTTCTGCAACTTTGGCGATCTATCTTGGCTTCACGAAATCACTCGGTGATCCACCGACTGCTCCTTTCAACCTGTTTTGTTCCTTTTTGCCTGTTAACATCCTTGCTTTGTCCCTCAATCCATATTCTTAAAAATTAAGGTTTTAACATCAGTTATTGGCACAAACTAAGCATTTGAGGACACTAAATCTATATAAACTAAGCCCTAAATGAGTCTGAATCTTGGACTCATCAACTTTCAATCATCAACATCTAGAAAACATGGTTTAACCATGGGTTCATGGAAATTCATCATAAATTCATGGGATTTATTCAATTTATGAATAAAATGTCATAGATTAATTAATTAAATCAATAATTAAAGGAACCCATAATATAGAAGAAAAACCCTAACTCAATTGGGGATTTTCTAATTTTGAAAATAGGAGAATTTGGGAACTCCAGGAATGCAAGGAATCCATGGATGAAAACTATCATACCTCAATGCCAATTACTTAACTTCAATGGAGGGATTGGAGAATAGGCTTTCAAAACCCTAGCTTAGACCATTCTTCTTCAAGTTTTCTAGAGAGAGAAATATTTGTGAGCAAGACTTGTTCTCCTTTTGTAAATTTGAGGGAATGATTTTCAATTGGGAAATTTTAGAGTTAAAACACTTATATAGGGGTTTTTTTGAATGGTAAAATCACATAGTATTAGGCTAGACTAATTAGGAAAAGACCCAACTGCCCCTAGGAAATAACTACCGCCAGTAACGACGTGTCAGGCTGACGGGCCATGGTTTGACCGATGGTCTATCCTGCATATCCGTCACTTGGTGTCAGAAAGTGGAATTTGAGGCCATGATCCATGGACCTCAATTCACGGACCTGTGAACCAACGATGGTCCGTTGGTCCAGGACGTGTTCCGTGGTTCCATGTGCCTTGTTGGGTGGCCAATCCATGGACCAGACCCACGGTTCGTGGCTCAGTCCACGAACCGTGGGTGGCCTCCATCGGATGGCACCAGAAACTTCTGAAAACTGCTATTATGCCCCTTCTCGAATCTGAGGTGTTACAATACCTCTAGCTAGAGTAGAGTCAGAGGGAAATAAGTGGGGGTAACAGGATATTGTATCGTCCTCGGCCTCCGAAATAGCACCCTCAACCCTTTGATTCTTGCATGAGATCTTTATGGATGCAACTTCTTTATTTCTCAACACTTTAACTTATCGGTAAAAAATCTAACCTCTATATAAGAAAGACTCTCCTTTATACCAAGACTCTCCAATGGTACAATAGATGTTGGATCACCAACACATTTCTTCAACAAAGAGACATGAAAAACCGGATGCACCTATGCTACGTCATTAGCCAAATCAATTTCATAAGCAACCGTACCAATACACCTCAAATACTTATATGGGCCCACATAATAAGGACTAAGCTTCTGTTTCTTTTCAAACATCATTACACCCTTCATGGGTGATATCTTCAAGTAG
Source organism: Solanum chiquidenum (assembly GCA_029582725.1). Lineage (NCBI taxonomy): Eukaryota > Viridiplantae > Streptophyta > Magnoliopsida > Solanales > Solanaceae > Solanum > Solanum chiquidenum. The sequence goes on along the minus strand of JAJOOS010005986.1, from coordinate 10,385 downwards.
ACCCAATCATCTACCTCAAACTCAGGATGTCTCCTCCTTAAATCATGATGGGACTTTTGTCGACTTTGAGCCATTTTCAACCTTTCTCTAATAAGCAAATTTTTTTCCATAGCCTCATGTACCAATTCGGGACCTATCAAAGCAACTTCACCTACTTCAGAACAACCTATGCGAGATCTACACTTCTTACCATAAAGAGCCTCAAATGGAGCCATACCAATGATTAAATGATAGTTATTATTATAAGAAAACTCAGTCAAAGGAAAATGATCATCCCAATTACCCTTGAAGTTAATTTCACAAGCTCTTAAAATATCTTCCAATGTTTGGATAGTATGCTCCGCTTGCTCTTCAGTTTGAGAATGAAATGTCGTAGTAAGCTTAACACGAGTACCAAAACTTTTTTGGAAATATTTCCAAAATGGAAAAGTGAATTGGATACCACGATCGGAGATAATGTAGAGGGGCACTACATGTAACCTAACCATTTCCCTCGAGTAAAACTTAGCGTAGTCCTCCACCAAATAAGAAACCTTGATGGGAATGAAATGAGTTGATTTCGTCGTATGATCTACAATAAACCATATTGAGTCATATTGTCTCTGGGTTCAGGGTAAACAATCAATAAAGTCCATATTCAAATCTTCCCACTTTCAAGTAGGAATAATAATATCTTGGGACAAGCCTCCAGTCTTTTAATGCTCAAATTTCACTTGTTGAAAATTAGGACACTTAGCCACAAATTCTGCAATATCCTTCTTCATTTCATTCCACCAATAGACCTCCCACAGTCACAATACATCTTTATGGCTCCCGGGTGAATAGAATATTGAGAACTATGGGATTCTAATAAGATTTTCTCCCTCGAGACATCAACATTGGGAATACACAAGTAGCCTTGATATCGAAGCACACCATTTTCCCCTTGGGAGAAAGACTTAGCAGAATTTTTGAGCATTGCTTCCTTCAATTCAACAAAAATCCAATCAAGACCCTGCTTGGTTTTCACATCTGACACCAAGGATGATTCTGAACCATTATGATCAATAACACCACCCTTAGTGGAATCGACAAGCCGAACACCCAATCAGGCCAATATATGAACATCATGAACCAACTCCTTTTTATCATCCTTCATATGAGCAACACTACCAATTGATAGCCAACTAAAAGCATCCTTCACCACATTCACCTTGCCGAGGTGATAGAGAACACTCATGTCATAATTCTTTAGCAACTCAAGCCACCTTCTTTTGCAAAGATCTAGATCCCTTTGCTTGAACACATATTGTAAACTTTTTTGGTCGGTAAAGACATCAACATGAAGACAATAAATGTAATGCCTCCAAATCTTTAAGGCAAAAACAACTGCCGCTAATTCCAAATCATGGGTAGGATAGTTCTTTTAATGAATCTTTTGTTGTCGTGAAGCATAAGAAATATCATTCCCATTTTTCATAAGAATACACCCTAGTCCAATCCTTGAAGCATCAGAATAAACAACAAACCCATCAGGTCTTCTAGCAAAGTCAATAACGGAGCGGAGGTAAGTCTATCTTTAAAAACTTGGAAACTCTTCTCACACGCTTACGACCATAAGAATTTAACTTTGTTTTAGGTCAATGGAGAGGCAATCAAAGAAAACCTTCAACAAACTTCCTATAATAACCAGCCAAACCAAAGAAATATTGAGTATCCTAAGGGGATAGAGGCCTAAGTCAACTCTTAACCGCATTTGTCTTATTAGGATCGACCTTAATACCCTTATTGGAAATATTATGACCGAGAAAAGCCATGGATCTCAACAAAAATTTCCATTTACTGAACTTTGCAAATAGTTGTTGGTCCTTGAGGACTTGCAGCATAATCCTCAAATGATCGGCATGCTCATCCTCACTCCTTGACTAAATCAAAATATCACCGATAAACACAATCACAAACATATCTAAATATTGTCGAAACACTCTATTCATCAAATCCATAAATGTGGTCCGAGCATTAGTCAAACCAAATGACATTACCAAAAACTCATAATGAACATATCAAATTTGAAACTCCATCTTCGAGATTTCATCTTCCTTCACCCTCAATTTGTGATAACCCGACCGGAGGTCAATCATAGAGAAGTAACTTTCTCCTTGGATTTTCTCAAACAGATCATCTATCCTTGGAAGAGGATACTTATTCTTAACGGTAACCTTGTTAAATTACCAGAAGTCAATACACATGCAAATTGAAGAATCATTTCTTAGAATGAACAAAATTGGAGTACATCAAATCATGCATTGGTAGTCCTAATCAATCATAATTGGATGAGACCCACATTTATTGAATTGAAACCCTAATTTGATCAATTGGAAATTAAATTGGGAAATTGAACTCTTTGTGGAACCCATGGAGTAAAGGACTTCATCGGTGAATACGCGCTTACCTTGATCCTTTAAGCCTAAAAAATGGAGAATTTTGAGACTAGATTGGAACCCTAGATCTTCTTCTTCTTCTTCTTCTTCTTCCTTAGGTTGAGAGAATTTGGGGAGTATGAATTTGGTCATGTTTAGGGTATTTCGAAGAATGAATTAAAAATGGGTAATTAAGGGCTTATAACCTTTATACATGGCTTAGGGTATATGGAAAATTATGTAGTACAAGATTAAAATAATTAGGAAAAGACCCAAAAGCTCCTTTAAAATAACTTCCAAAGCTCATCTACGGTTTGGACCTACGGTCCGTAGAACTTCCTACGGACCGTACTGGTAAATCGTAGAAAAGTTTAGAAACGTTTTTTTTGGACTAACTTTGATGGATCCTATCTATGTCTCTTAGGTCATTCTACGGACCGTAGGCACCAACCACATATACCAACATGACCCCATAAAATTTTGGTAAGTGTAGGACTCACCTATGAGACCTATCTACGACTTGTACAATGGTTGACTGACCGTCCTGGTGAACTGTAAAAAGTGTACTGGGACTTGGATTTACCAATATTTTTCCCCATTTCCTACAGTTACAATCTGCGACCCGTAGATACTTCTAAAGTCGGTAGATGGGACCCGTAAAATGAGTCTTCAGTCCAATTTTTTTTTCTTCCTTTTCAAAATTCCGAGGTGTTACAACAAAACTCTCTTCTTCATATTAGACGAATTCTAAAAAAATATAAATTATTTAGTGCTTTATTTGTACTATTCGATTTCTAGGAATACCCTCTTTAAAGGGCATTGGGATGCCATCTAATTTTATTTATTGACTTAATTGTATCATTATCATGCTCATAGCATTGTGAAGTATGTTGGACAGTTAAAATTATGTTCCTTCAAGTTTTGTGTTCCTTATGTCTATAAGCGAGATGTTGTCCTTAGAACGAACCTAACATTGGAAAATTATATAAATCATATCTAAGGGGGTTATTAAATCATTCTTTCTCATTAGAAGATTTTAGAAAATGTTATTAATACTAGATTTTGCACTCGATTCTTGTGGGTATATTCTTGTCAAGCAACATTTTTTTCTTAAGGCATCATTCTATTACCAACTTGTAGTCATTTGCAATAAATCAAGTCAAGCATGTGAATCTCCTTTTAAGTTCCTAAATAATTAATTTGCTATGTTGAAACCGAGTCAAGAACTTCAGGTCTATTATGTGTTTTGTAGTCTTAAGTGGTCGTATGAAGGTTAAATAAAGTCACAAAGAGATTCTTTAAGTGCTTTAATATCTTTGTGAATATCCTTAGGTATAAGTACTTTTGTAAAGACAAGTTAGGTGCTCAAGTTTAATTCTAAAGCCTAGGATGTTCTACGAGATATTTACATGTTATACGAATGTTATTACAGGATTATGAGAACAAGAGTACCAACTAGGTTTAATCCTAAAGCATAGGAGGTTCTACAAGACATTTACATGTTATACGAATGTTATTACGGGATTATGAGAACAAGAGTACCAACTGGTCAAGAATCGCAACATGATTATGGTAACACATATACATTATGAATCCGTGAAATGACATGCTATGCATTCTACTCCTAATCTATAATTAGAAGGTATGAGGCCTATTTCCTATATTTATACATATTAAACAGATATGGCCACAAGTTGGTGAATATGATGTCGGTTAGCTATCAGAAAGCACCATGATTCTTAGCATTTAGTTGGGTATGTCATGCATTCACATCTATATATATGTATTCATGACATACAATTAACGAGTATACCATGCATATTTGATTAGTATAAGGTCAGATGTCAACCATGGAGGATATTAGAGTTTTAATTTCAGGTGGCATCGATATTTCCCTTTTATCGTTATTATTTATGATTCTACTTTTTGCCTTCCATGCTAGTTCATTTACATTTGCAGTGACGTCCCATTACCCGAGGATGTTGAAGGTTCAATAGAGGTCCTAATCAGTTTTTGCAATAGGGGTGTTGTCTCAGCTAAGGATTGGTAAGTTCCATCTTTTTTCTGGAGCTGTTGGTTGTATGTAGATTTTGCAAATTTTGTTTTTTGTATACAATTGTTTGTATTGTTGGAGCCTTCTCCCAACAAGTTAAGTTGTTGTATTTATAGAGATTTGTTGATAAAATTATTTTGGGTCTTCTCATCTTCAATTTATATCCTTGTCGGCTTATTGTATATATGTTTTTTAGTCACAATCTTGTCAGTTTGCTATATTTCTATGAGTTAAATTGGTCTTGTCGGACCTTTTATTATGTCATTGATATTATTGTGACCTTGCCTATCCACTTTTATTATGGTAGTAGTTGATTTTAATGTCTCTATCAGCTCTTGTTGTTCCCTTTCCAATATGTTTCAGTGGCTAGCCCGGTCAAATAAGGTATCAAGAGCCCATTGCGCCTCCCCAAGTTGGTGCATGACAGGATCCATCATGTAAGATTTCCCAAAGGGGTGCTACTTCAGGAACATGTGAAGGTACATACCGCTGGTATGCTATATATTGTGACCATGATGAAGAGTGGTGACCATACGTCATTATTGGTATGATTAAAGTATTTTCTCTTGGTATTTATGTCTTACTTCATCCGGGTGCCATCTCGTCTTTTGTGAATCATTATGTAGCCATGAAGTTTGGGACTTTTCATGAATGATTTCTTGAGCCTTATATTGTATCTAATCTCAGTGAAGCATCTTTTCTAGCAAAGGGAGTCTACCAAAGTTATACTATATAGATCAATCATAAAGACACCATAGATGACCTAGTTGAGTTAGATATAATAGATTTTGATTCCAGTCTAGGCATGTAATGGTTATATGTTTCTTATGCCTCAGTCGAGAGTTCAACTCGAGTATAAAGTTTTAGTTCCCTAATGAGCCAATCTTAGAGTGCAAAGGTAATCCAGAAGTGCCTAAGGGTTGTTTTATCTCATACCTTATGGCCATAAAGTTAGTCTCGAAGGGATGTATCTATCATATTGTCATACTTAAAGACTCTAGTGTTGAGACACCACCTCTCTAGTCTATTTTATTGTCAATGAGTTCCCATAAGTCTTTTTCAATGATCTTATAGGGAGACCCTCTCGACAAAGAGATATACTTTAGAGTTGGAGTCCTTTCAGATACCCAACCCATCTATTTTTGCCATATGAAATAGCTCCACCTGAGTTGAAAGAGTTTAAAAACCAATTAAAAGATCTCTTTGATAAGAATTTCATACGATCGAGTGTCTCACCTTGGGACGCTCCTGTCTTATTCGTGTGAAAGAAATATTGTTTCCTTGTGATATGTATTGACTATCGTTAGTTGAACAAGGTCATTATAAAGAATGAGTACCCTCTCACTAGAATCATGACCTGCTCGACCACTTCAAAGTTTAAATTGTTTCTCCAAGATAGGTATAACGACCCGTAAAATGTATAGGTGAAACTAGAGCCTAATGATTGTGTGCTTGAGTTGTTGAGGGGTTGTTTTATGAATAATGTTGTCCCGAACTTATGCTGAGGGGTTTAGGGGTTAAACGTCAAGGTATGATCCCCCAAAGACCACACTAGGGGTCCTTGAGGAGGACCCTAAGCCTAAACCCCAAGACCCCAAGAAAACCAAAAAATTGGAAATTTGGGATGACCTACGGATGGGGACCTACGCCCCGTAGGTCCATCCACGCCCCATGGATGGCCTTCGTAGGTGAAGGCCCCCAAAACCAACTTGTTGAACCAAACCATGAAGATGACATAACGGTCTGTCACCCCACCTACGGTTTGTAGGTGGGGGGGAGGGGTTCATGGATGGAAAATGTGTTGCTGTCTTGGACTCTACCAAGGTGGGGCTAGTTTGGTATATTCATTTTAAGTCTAGTTTAGTTAATGGATGGTTTTTATTGGTTTATTAAGATATTTTAAGAGTATTAAACTCTATTTTAGAATTCATTATTTCAAAACCCAAAATACAAACTTCCCCTCCCCTCCCAAAAGTTCTCTCTCTAGAAACCTCCATTGGAGGTGAAGGATTCAAGCTCTCAAGGTCAAGTCTTCATATTTTTCAAGAAATTTTAATGGATTTCTTCCCTAAAAGGTATGATAGTCTTCATCCTTGACTTAGTTTCTTTCAAGGAGCCAATTTCAAAAGTGATTTCAAGTCTCCAATGTTTCCCCAAAAACCCTAGTTTTCAATCTTGACATGGGTTCGATTCCAAATGATTTTCAAAGGCTTTATTGCATTGAATTATGAATGAATTGTGGATTTAAATATGATTTAAGATGATTTCTCCCTTGAACACATGTTTTCCCCCAAATTCTTAAGTTGTGAATTATGAATGGGAATTGATTGATCATGAAAGTATGTTGAATTGTTTATGTTTATATAGAATTAGTGATTGAAGCATGTCAATGTCCTTATCTATTGTAGTATCTTAGATTTATGGATTGATGTTGGTTCATAGTCTTGAAAGGCAAGTTCATGGAGGATTATGCATGATTATAATGTGAGGTATAGGTGTGTGATCTCAATGAAAGTGTTATGATCATGTTTATAATGTAATTGTGTTATGATAAAATGTTATTTCTCAGTTAACACCTATGAATGATGAGGCTATATGTGAAAGGTTATTCTCACATACACATACATTCATGAATGACTAATGAATGAAGTTTCTATGATTATGTTAATGATGATGGGTTGATTGAAAGGCTATTCTCAATTGTACTCTAATGAATGATAATGACATGTTGTGAAAGGACTTTCTCACAATATGGGATTCTTAGTTGAAAGGATATTCTCATCTTTGAATCTATGAGCTATCCAATGAATGGATGATGGGTTTGAGATGGATACTCAACCGTGAGTTGAGGCGGGGTATCTTGTAGCAATCTCTTATCCCATAATAATGAACTAATGTAATGAATGTCAAGTACTTCATGGGGAATAATGCTAAGCACCAAGTGGATATGAATTGAGATGGAATCCCTCACGTGAGTTGAGACGGGGTTTCTAGTAGCAATCTCTTGAGATGGATGCCCTCACGTGAGTTGAGGCAGGGTATCTAGTAGCAATCTCCCTATCCCGCAACTACGTGCCCATATATGATATTAGCTAGTGGATCCACCTAAGCTAAATTTAATGGTCCTACCTTAGGCAAGTAGGAATCCCTTATCCGGTGAGGGTGATATCGGGATTCCATGAATTTCTCACATGGTCTATGTCGGTTAAGGCTTACCCCCACAAAGAATGTTAATGAACTATGGCTTCTCAATAATGTACTACTTAGTATGGGTGGTAGTATGGGATGCCATCTATGCATTGCACAAGTAGACTTTGAGAGTAGTCATGGTGTGTTCCTTTATAATGTTAAATGAATGTATGTGCTCTTATGACTATGCTAATGGAGAATGTTGGTTTGATGTCTAATGAATGAAAGTGTTCTTAATGAAGCAAATGGGGAATGTTGAATTATGTATTTAATGTAATGATGTATGCTATACTTGGATTGTATTATGAGTTACTTCTTTGTCATGACTTATTGAGTATGAATGTGCCTTGTCTATGGTGACTTCAAAGGAGTACTTAGTGTGAGTAGTAGTATGGGATTCTACTCATACATTGCACAAGTATGACTTAGGGTTGTTCTAGATGTTGGTCCTAATGTGTTGATATGAATTATGAAATGTTTATGTCTCTTATGTATGACTATTGTGTGAAGATGGAAAGGTTGAATGGTAAGTTCAATGTTGGTGACCTTAATGTGATACTTTAGTGTGGATGGTGGTATGGGACGCTATCCATACATTGCACAAAGTATAGCTTGAGGGTTACTTGAGGTGAAGGCTTAATATGAAGGTAATAGTTTATATTTTGATTATGCCATAATGTGAAGAAATGACTTGTATGTTGATTATATCTTATATTATTCCTCTTATGATTATGTTCATGAAGGTTTTCACAAATTGGCATAAATAATGATTTCAAATAAAATGTCTGTTTTAAGCATATTTTTGCATGGCTATCATACTTAGTACTTAATTGTGCTAACCCATATTTTCTTTACCTTTATGAAGTGTAGGTTTGGTACTCGATTTGATTCTCTCTAGTTGAAGCTTGGATTTGAGATTCTTCCAAGGCAAAAGTGGTATGTCCTCATAGATCGAGGAAAAGTGTTTAGATATTTCTTTTCTTTCATGTAATGGACATTTTTTAGTCTTTCGATTGTAAAGGGCCATGTCCCTACTTTAGTTTTCAAGATGTTGTTTAGATGGCCATGTGAGACAATAGACTTCCACTATTTTTGAATGTTTTAAATGAGTATTTTCAATTGTATGGTTTTAAAGAAAGTTTTAATTCAGTACCATATTCCTTATATCGAATGTTATGAATGCTATGAGGCTTGTATGAGGCTTTTTGGAGACTTATACGCGGTGTTTCTTTCGGGATGCAGGCTCAGGTCGTGACAAACATGTTATCAGAGCTAGGTTTTGGAATGGCTTTTAGGATTGATGTATCACAAGCCACGTCTAGTAGAGTCTTGTTCATCAGTGTGAGTCGCGACACATCTATGAGTGAGAGGCTATAGGACGTGAGGAAGTTACACTTATTTCATTATTCTTAAAATTGTGCCTTCGAGTTTAGCTCTATAAGTGTCCTTTTCCTAACCCCTTCTTTTGTGTTTATAGGATATGAATACAAGGGCGAACCCAAGAAGGATGGAAGAGGAGAATGTGAATGAGGGAGTTCCTCCCCAAGGTCCTCAAGGTGGCCAAGTTCCTCAAGGCAATCAAGTTCCGGTGGATCCCCCAACCATGACCAATGAAGAAATTAGGTCGGCTTTCCTAACCTTAGACCAAGCCATGACGGCCTAAGATAATAGGGAGGTTGGACCTCGAGTGAATGCTAATGACAGTACTATGGCTTTGAGATTGAGGGATTTTTCTAGGATGAATCCGCTCGAGTTTCTAGGTTCGAAAGTGAAAGAAGATCCCCAAAGGTTTGTTGATGAAGTTTGCAAGATACTTAGTGCTATGGGGGTGTCTTCGGAGGAGAAGGCCGACCTAGCCGCCTACCAACTAAAAGATGTAGCTCAAATTTAGTATGAACAATGGAAGGGTACTACAAGAAAACATGCTATTAGCTACGGATTTTAGCTAGAGAACTAATATTCCTAGCTAATCAATACATTAGTGTCAGATTTAGCTAGAAATGACTTGTTTCCTAGTAAACTTTTTAGTCTGGAAATTTAGTCAAATAATAGCTAGGAATTAGCTATGAACAATCCCTAGCTAATACATTGCTTGGGACCTTTCCAAGAAAAATCTCTAGCTAAATTTTGGCGGAAAAACAAAATTGGCGCCAATTTTTTTGCAGGAAATCTAATCTGGTGCAATTTTTCTCTCTTTAAGGATTTTGGTTTAACTAGGAAAATATTTCGTAGCTATACCCTAGCTATGTTTTAGCTAGGAAAGATGCCTAGCCAAATTGATAGGTTGCTAGGAAAGTTTCTTGCAAATTCTATATAAGTTTTAGTAGGAATTGAGTTGTGTCCCATATATATTCTTTAAAATCTTTAGAACAATTATAATTCTATAAAAACATGTGTGTAATAAATAGTAAAATTTAATAGTTATAAATAAAATTTTAAAAGTGGGACAAGAAATTAAATACAAAATGAAGGGCGTATTTTAGTGTTTTAGTGTATTTCTTTTAAGAAACTAACTCTAAACTTGAACGTAACTTTGGTTAATAGTAGTAAACTTCTAATGAAGTCATAAATGACTAATTTGAGGCCAAATAAAATACAAACTTTCAAAAACCAAAAATTCATATAAAATTAAATTAAAGAAGTCTGATATAGAGAAAGACAAAGAAATAAAAATTGAAAAAATGCAACGTATCCAATCTTAAGACTAAAGTCATATAATAATATAGATAGAAAAATAAATACAA
>JAJOOS010005985.1:0-24754 GCA_029582725.1 Solanum chiquidenum | reverse complement strand
ATTTGGCTAAACTAAAAAAAGTTCCAACTAAATTTCATAAATTTGGATTCAGTAACAGAAAAGAAACATAATATTGTTGAAACGAATAATAAAAACACATTATGAATAAAATATGCAATGTATATCAAGAACTAAATTGGCCAAAATAAAAAAACACATTCTGAAATAATACATTTTCCTTTCCTCTTATGCGCTTAAAAGAGAATATATTCACGCTCTTTATCACATCAGCATTTAAAAAGATTTATCAAGACTATCAAATTACCAAATTCAAAATGATTAATTTGACCAACATAAAATTTAAATATGCACTAAATAAAACTCGATAAGTTTAGAAAAGTCCCAATCTATTCTGTCAATATAAAGTAGTACTCCTTCTGTCCCTAATTACTTGTCTACTTTTGAATTGACACACATATTAAGAAAATAATGATTGACATAGTAAGTTTATCATTTTACTCATATTAATTATGAAGTTGATGAATTAAAAACTTAAAATTTTCAAGTAATTAATTGAGGATATAATAGATAAAAAAATTTTTTGTCCTTTCTTGATTTGTTAAAATAGACAAGTAATTAGGGACAGACGGAGATGACGGAGTATTACCTGCCAATGCATCAAGAAGTGTAGATTTGCCACAACCAGAAGGCCCCATAATAGCCAAAACTTCACCAGGTTGAGCATATCCACTTATCCCTTCAAGTATTGGCCTTCTTCCAACTTTTTTATCTGGCACACTTACCCATAAATCCTTCCAACTTAAATAAATTCCATCATTATTATCATTATAATCAGATGAAATATTAATTTTTGTGGCCATAATTAATGGATCACTTTCTTTCTTTTTTGACATATTTTTTGGAACTTCATCAATAGGAGAATCCATGTTATAAGTTTTTTTTTGTGTGTTGGCACTATAATTAAGTATGTGTGTTGTACATATATATAAAATATTTTTTGGTGATTATATGTAGGAGGTTGAGAGGTAGGAAAGAAAATTAAAGAATGGGAATAGTAGTTAGAGAAAGGAGGAAGTTATGTCTAAGATATTTTATGATATACTTAAATATTATACAAAATATTATGTGTTTATGCAAAGGTTTATTTTAAGTTAGTACTAGTTTGTGTTGAAAATAAATGTGGGGCAGTGGATGGGTTGCTCTTTCGGTCTCGATTCGAGTTTCGTGTATAGAATTTTTTTTGGTAAGGAGTGTTTTTCCTTGAATGGAGTCCTATCTGGTGTGAATTCAGAATAGTCAAGCTCCAATGTAAGTATCGAACATCGAGAAAAAAAAACTTCTTGTTACAACTTTTTTTGTAGTTATATTCTTCCATTTCAAGAATTTTGAAGGCTTATGAGGTGTATTCTAAGGAAGAGGGAGAGTGATGGAATTTGGTTTAACATAATGTACGGTGAAGACAAAAATATATTATTTATCTCAATTTATATAACATTTTTTTTTTAGTCAGTTTCAAAGAACGATACATTTTTATATGTAATTAAATGATTTATAGTTACACGAATATTTATGACTTATATTAGACCACAAATTTCAAAAATCTCTCTCTCTTACGGTTAAACTACATCATATAAATTGATACAGAGAAAATAGTTAAATGTTAGGCAAATTGGCAATAATATAGTTTATTAAGAGCGTGGGGGCAATTAAGACAAAAGAATAATAATTGTGATAACTGATAAGCCATGAAATTTTTACAACTTTATTTTATGTCAAGATGGACAATTTATGATATTTAAAAGAAGAAAAAAAAGATAAATTCAACTAAAAGAAGGATTTATAAAAGTAACCTGGGTCTCATAATTTTAAAAAAATTATACAATAATTATATTAAAGTATAATAAAAGAAATAATTTTTAATTTTTTTTAAAAATGTTTGTGCGGAAGCAGACACGTCAAGGAAAACGTGTTTGCTTCAACTTCAAACTCTCTCTCTAAGAGAATATGCATGTAAAGAAAATTACATTTTGTGAACACTTTCAATTTAAAGCTCTCATCTTTTTTAGAAAAGCAAAACTCAAACGCATAAAACACATGATTCAACTACATGTGTTCATCACACTATTGTACAAACAAAATAAAACAGAAAAATACTCAGAAATATATTATTATATATATGTTTGAAAATTTGAATTATAACTGCACGTAAAGGTAGTTAACCTAAAAATAACCACCTATGGGATAACTTGTATATATATGCCTTATTTTCTGACTTAAAAATTACAATAACAAAACTTGGTTAGTCACAACACCAACAGCCATCTATCATCGAGAAAGACAAAATATACGTAAATTATACTTTTATTTTTGAAGATAGATAAGTTGTTTTCAATAGACACTCGACTCAAAATAAAACTAAACTTATTTAGTGACGATTGATACAATCTTTCTTTTTTTCTGTCGATTGTGGAAGCACTCTTTGAAAGAAAATACTATTTATGTTTTTTTTCCCTTCTTGTCCAAACAATCAATGAATATAATTTTTTATTATTAAATTCATTGTACTTAAAAAATTCCACACTAAATTTAATAATTTTAAGTGATCATATATAAAATCAATCTTTGATTCTCGATTAATATAAAGTCTTTCGTTGTCATTATTCTTCTTTTCGGAAAAAAATCATCGTCTATCATTTGGACAAGATCAAGGGAACGTCGGATAGTAAACACACTCTACCTCCAACCTTGAGGTTGTAGGTTAAAATCATCAAGGAAGTAAAAATAGGTGGAAGATCACAGAGAAGAGTTTAAATAAAAAACATCAATAGAGATATGAAATCAGTATCAAATCGATCCTTAATTTCGTTCTTTCACTTCAACAATCAAAAGATAAATCTAATCCTATTAATTTGATTCCATTTCATTTAACTTCTTTCATATTCAGCAACAACTGTAATTTCACCTTCAATAACTCTTAGTAATAATTCAATTTATTGAGTCGAAACAAATCTTAATCAATTATATCTAACTTAGATCAACTACAATGCTAATTAATTTGATTATTGTTTTACCATCATTAAGGATACAATCAAATAATTCCAAAAAAAAAAATAGATCGTCAAAGTTTATCACTTCAATAAAGGCATCGAAGTCGATTTATCGAAAAATAGTGACAAAACTTAAATAGTGCACCTAATTGGCCCAACAAGGTCCAATTGTATAAAGTAAGCCCATTGGGGATTTGGGACAAAGCATATAAAACGGCGTCGTATACTCTACTCTGCCGGAATTACCACAGAGAGATGGATGAAGAAGAGCATGAAGTTTATGGAGGTGAAATCCCCATTGAAGGTGACATGGAACCTCACGGTGCTGACGTGGACATGGCCACCGCCGATGATGACGCTGTTAAGGTTGTCCCCTTACAGTTCTTGTTTCTGTATTTTCTTGATTTGTTGATAAAACTGAAGTGTAGATACAAGCATTTGATATGAATTTTGGGATGTTATTGATAATGGGTTTTTTGTTTTATTGTGTGGGGTATTGAAGGAATTGGATGAGATGAAGAAGAGATTGAAGGAGATGGAAGATGAAGCTGCAGCTCTTAGGGAGATGCAGGCTAAGGTTGAGAAGGAGATGGGTTCTGTTCAAGGTTGTCTTTTTTTGAAATTTCTTGTTTTTTTATTAGTTTTTGATAATTGTGTTTTTGGGTTTTTGATGAGTATTGATGTTATGTTTATTGGGTTCTCAAGTGTTGGATTTTGTTTTGCTAAAGTTGTGATCTTTGAGGTATTTGTGTTTCTGTTATAGTGGTATTTGAACTTCAAATGAGTCTTTCAACAATTGGATATTGTGTTGCTCTTTTTAAGAAAGTTGTTATGTGCTGTACAAGGTCTTCTTTTGTGAAATTTCTTTCATTAGTATTTATGTTAAGTTTATTGGGTTCTCAAGTGTTGGATTTTTTTTTTTTTGCTTTTGTTGATAAAAGTTGTGATCTTTGAGGTATTATGCAATTGTAATTGAGGTATTTGTGTTGCTGGTATAGTGGTATTTGATCTTTATGAGTATTTCAATAATTGGATATTGTTTTGCTGTTTTTGACAAAGTTCTTATCTTTGTGTTATTGTCATCATAATTGATCATAAATCTTTTGTCTTTCTTGGTTTGTCTGGAGAACCTGTGTTTCTGGTATAGTGGTATTTGAACTTTTATTGGGTTCTTAACAGTTGGATATTGGTTTGCTGTTTTGGCGAAGTTGTTATCTTTGGGTTTTTGCCAATTGCCATCTTAATTGATCTAAAAAAATTGTTTTTCTTGTTTTGGTAGGAGTAGTTGTGTTTCTCTAATCTAAATGTTTATTGGATTTTTAAGCTATGGATATTATTTTGTTCTTGTAGACAAAAGTTTTGATCTTTGGAATATTTGACATCTTAATTGATCAATGATCTTCTGTCTTTGCTTCGAGGAGTTCCTGTATTCCTGCTATCTGAAAGTTCATTGGGTTTTCAGAAATTGAACATTGTTTTGCTCTTTTTAACCAAAGTTGTGATCTTTTAGGTATTGTTATCTTAATTGATCAGGGAGCTTTCGTCTTTCTCGGTTTCGGAGGAAAACTTGTGTTTCTGCTGTTTGGACATTTATTGAATTTTCAAGGCCTTTTGGCATATACCATAAGCTCCCTTAGAACTTATGGTCTTAAACATGCCATGACGTTTCTATGGTTATAAGAGAGTATATTATTATGTACAACATAAAAAGTTTAAATATAAAGAGCTTCCAAATTTAGAAATAAGACTGAAAATGTTAAGTTTCATATAAAATGAAGCAGACGATACTATAAGTGACTATCGTTGTTGCTTATTGATGACACTTGTTAAATCTAGAGGATGTGGATATGGAGTGAGTGTGGTTTATATATAGGGTGTTAAAAAATTCCTGTGGGTGCGGTAGCATCCACCGCCTCTGCCTCTGAAGATTCTTTATCTATTCTTGCTATATGCTTGGATGTGCTTCTTCCTTGACCTAATAACTTGTTAAAGTATCAATGCTTAACATATAAGTGCTTAAAATGCAGGTCTCTGTAGGATATTTATCGGTTATTGATTCAATTTATCTTGATGGGACTTTTTAAAATCTTAGTAGTTAGCGAGAAAACTAGTAGCATCGACAAGAGAGTACTTAAATATCTTAAAGTTTTCTTCAGGCAGGGTCACATTGGAGTTAGGTTGACACCACACCCTCTAAATTGACCACCCTACCCAGGGGCGGAGGGAGAATATTAGTTACGAGTTAGGACTTCGGACGAACCCGATGGTTTTTGTTAAACGATGTATTTGTATTAGGAAATCCATTATATATATATATATATATATATATAATTGTGAACCCGGTAACTATGAAGGCTATGGTTTCAGTGACAACTCCGCCTCTACCCACAAATGAACTGTGGGGGAGGGTGGAACTCCTAGATCCATG
This sequence comes from Solanum chiquidenum, assembly GCA_029582725.1. Lineage (NCBI taxonomy): Eukaryota > Viridiplantae > Streptophyta > Magnoliopsida > Solanales > Solanaceae > Solanum > Solanum chiquidenum. Next base: position 19,318 of record JAJOOS010005985.1, on the reverse strand, counting down.
AAGAACATGGGCATCTGTGGTCAGTAGGCTTTTGCTGAAAATTATGTCTTGATTTATTCGACTTCTAGCCGAATTTCAGCATATCAATTATGTTTCTATGTAAATAGCATTAAATGGATTCTTCCATTTGTAAATTTTTTGTTTAACTAATTTTATGCATGCAATATAAATCAACCTATTTCATTCTGTCCTTTTTTAACCTATGATTTGTTGGCTAGTCTGTTAATAATGTTCTTAGTTATCACTCTATTATTTTTAGAAAAAAATTGAAAGGTGTATTTTACTTTTTCCTATTCTAATTGGATCCTTTTTGCCAATCATTGGATTAGCAGATCCTGCAAGTACAGCTGCTTCACAGGAAAACCGGGAAGAAGTTGATTCACGATCAATATTTGTTGGCAATGTAAGAACCAGATATCCGTAATGTTCAATTGCTGATTGATTTTTCAGACATGCTATGCTGAACATGTTTCTGTAGAACTTGATCTATGCTTGTTAGTTATATATCTGCTTGATCTTCTAATGGAGCTAGTTCATTATTGCGTGAAATTACTGTATTTTACCTGTGGGGTTCAACACCATAATTGCATGAAATTATCTAACTCTATCTGGACCTTTTGTCATGCACTTCTTATCCTTTTCATTCATATATCTTAGAATAACCAAAGGAGTCGTCTATAGTTGGTGTATTTATGCAGAAAACTCTATATTATGTTATGTTGGATAAAATAAGGAATAACAATACAGGGATTAAGCTATTTAAAGAAAAAAATGCCCCTTTAAAAGTATAATTCATGTATAACAATCTCCTCATTATTAATCCTTCATAACAATCACTTCATTGTTAATCAACACATAAATGAGTATCTTTTTTTGTTTTATTTTTCCTTCTCTTTTTATTTTCTTGTTATTGGGCAGTTCAATTCTTCTCTTAATGCTGTCTTCATCTTGGTTTGGCTTTGATACTTCTGAGAGCCAGCTTTGACTTTCTCTCACTATGATCGCAGGGACATTCACTTTTCTGAATACAGTGGCATTCTTACCAATTTTTTTGATGGTGAACAAGAGTAGTTCTGATCTTAGATATGTTTCACTTAGGGAGCATTTGTAACTACATGTTTGACTTGTGGAAAAGTTTTAATCAAAAAAAGAATGAAAAAAAAAGAAAGATGAAAAGTCATGAAAATAGATTACCAAAAAAAACAAGAAAAAAAAGAAAAAAGCGAAGTCCCCATTGAAAAAAGATAGAATTGGAAAAACCCTTTGAGGCATAGAAAAAAAAAGACAGAACATGGAAAAAAATATATGGGGTTGTAATATGAAAGAATTCTGAAAATCACTTTGTTTTGGAGTATTTGTACATTAGATTCAACTCTAGCGAGAAGACTATTTTTCTGTAAGTCGCAGAGCCTAGTCACTGCCATGCAAATTCTAGTTGCCGAGTCTGATTGCTGCTGGCAGCTGGTGGACGTGGTATTCAGGTCTGACTGGCTGATTAAGCCTGTTTTGGTGAGGTGTCATTACTTTGTATTCAGCCTTACTTTCTATTCAGTCTGATTGGGCTTTATCGGGTGTAGATGTTGCTATGACAGATAATTTTTTCGGATAGTGTCCCCATAGATAGCGTGAAGCATAAGAGTTGTTGCACAGCCAAGATAGGGGGTTTATTGTGCTGGATGGACATTCTCTTTGTAGTTAGAACTTTTAAGGCCCTGGAGCTCAAAACTATTATTTTCTTCCACGAAAGATGTCACTGATCCAATTTTTGTATGCTGCTGCTTAAAGATTAGAGAATTAGTTTTTACAATATTCAAACCTTGCAAAAAAATTTAGCTTTCCGTTGCTTAAGTTGTCAAGTCCCTACTCAACAATGTCTGATGCAATTACGACTAATGTTTCTAACAATCTTGTACTTCATGTTGATTTGACAGGTTGACTATGCATGCACTCCAGAGGAAGTTCAGCAGCATTTCCAGGCATGTGGTACTGTCAATCGGGTTACCATTCTTACTGATAAATTTGGCCAACCCAAAGGTTTTGGATATGTTGAATTCATTGAACAAGAAGCTATCCAGGAGGCACTCCAGCTGAATGAGTCTGAACTGCATGGACGTCAGTTGAAGGTAAAATTCATTTCTTTTACCTGGATAGAATTTCTTCATCTGATCAAAATGGGAAAGAAGATCAACCAGTGAAAACATACAAAAAAGGAAAAGCTCTCAGGAGCAACGATTTGCAAGAAACTTGAACTGGCATATCAGTTTATTATGTGTAATGTTAATCAAATTAAAAAGATCTTGCTGTTATTTGCTGGTTTGCATTATGTTGTTTATATCTTAAAATGATTATCTTTCAAAAAATCTTTTGAAATACTTCAAGAAGAGGAGCATGAGACTTCTATAAGGAATTCAAAGATAAGTTGGCTCCGATCCTAAGCAAAACCATGTTGATAAGGTGATTTTTTTTCTTTCTGCATCTGCCTAGGCGGCAGAGTTACCTAGTATATGTGTTGGTGGGAGGTAGCATATACATATTGCAACAGTCGAGATGCATGAGGGAGTACAGTATTGGCATATTTTTGGTCATATAGTAAAATGATCCTGTTGTATGCTGTATTCCCCCTCCCAATTTTAAAAAAATCGTCTTTATGCCCAGTTCCTCATCATACCTCTGGTATTTGTGTTCGTGGTGCATAGCTTCTAATGCTGATGCTCTTACAAATTTACAGGTGATGCCCAAGAGGACTAATGTTCCAGGGATGAAGCAGCTCCGTCCAGGGCGCTTCAATCCATACTTAGGAGGTTACAGGTCTAGAAGGCCTTATGCATCCCCCATTTTCTACTCTCCATACGGATACGGGTGAGAATTTTGATTCACTTTGATATCTCAAAACCTTTCACAGCCCTGTTATACAACTTTTCTAAAAAAATATTTCGCGTGTTTGCAGAAAAGTTCCAAGGTTCAGAAGGCCTGGGAGATTCATGCCTTACTATTAAAAGATGCCAAAATCTGATGAATTCAGCCACTAGAATCATAAATCAAATACTGATGCTGTCATCTGGAGACCACCCTTTTCAAAAAATTTCCAGTGTATCATTTAGGTTTTGGTTGAGACATTATTGTAGCTTATCTAGCATAAGTTTATGCTTTCCTATTTGCATTTGAACTTGGTCAAAAATCTCTTGTACAACACTAGAATGATCCTGTTGGATGTTGAGAGGTTATTCAGTTTACCATATTAACAAAAAATGATATTCACAGCATAACATTCCACGTATGTTATGGTTCAATGTTTGGTTGGTTGTACAAACAACAACAAACCCAGTGTAATCTCACATGTGAGGTTTGAGGACACATGTTCAACGTTTGGTTCGTTGTACATGAAAATATAACTCGTGAAACTGATTGTACAAGAAGGGACATCACCCACATTAAAGTTGCCTTCTAAAGTAAGGTCTACGTACACAGTACCCTCTCCAAATCCACCTATGTGATTGTATTGGATTTGTTGTTGTATTAGTAGTTTATGTTTAAGTCGCTGTTGCAAAATCAGTTGCACCATGGACTAGCATATGGAAACATGAATTGAGTAGGCCACCACCAACTAGGGAATAAATTGTGAAGTATAATCTAATCACAGCAAGATGAGAAAAACTTGACAAGGTAGGCAAGCACATTAGACTAAAACAGCAAAACCAGTATTTCAAAGTATCATTCATACATCAAGGAAAGAAAAATTGAACACCCTTATACACAGATACCAGATAAATCGACTAATTACTTGATGTTCATTTCCCCTTTGATCTCTGCAAGAAACCTATTTACCTCATCAGGCAAGTTGCTCTGCCATGTTTATTAGTAACATGTTCAACATTGGATCCAAACAGCAGCTCAAATGGCCAGAGGCCACATATATATGTTATTGGATACCAAGAGAACAAGAATCCATGCTAAAAAAGTACAGGTAAATTAGACAAGCCTACAGACGTTGAGTGGACATTCTTCGTCTTCTTAGTCGCTCAGCTACGATGAAGGAAAGTTCAAGAGACTGAGAAGCATTCAATCTTGGGTCACAATGAGTGTGGTAGCGAGAGCCCAAATCGTCATAGGTTACTGTTCGTGATCCACCAATGCATTCAGTCACATTTTGCCCTGTCATTTCTAGGTGAATACCACCAGGGTGGCTTCCTTCTTGCTCATGCACATCGAAGAAAGCTCGGACTTCAGCCTGCCATTTTAGCACAACATGACATTCAGATACACGCTTTTTTAAACTTTCAGATCGAAAAATAGAAACTGTTGAAATCTCAGGCTGTCTAAAAAATATACAACACACTTTCAATCACATAATATAATCTACATCCAGGTAAGCAAATATATAAAACTTTCTACTAAGAGCGGCTGAGCAAAAGCATCTCTCATTTCATGAAGAAGCAGCCACCTCAGTTCATTTAACTTCTAAGAATCATAAAAAGGACGCACATATGAAACATACCAGGATTGAATCGAAAGCACGGGTTTTGAGTCCACACGGTGCCTTGATGGTATTCCCGTGCATTGGATCACAAACCCATGTCACAATCTGACCAGCTCCTCGTACTGCCCTGACCAAGTGGGAAAGTTTCACTCTCATGTTCTCAGCACCCATTCTAACAATTACAGTTATTCTTCCAGGCTTATTGGCAGGGTTTAGGATGTCAATGAGCTTAATTAGCTCATTTGGATCCATTTTTTGACTCACCTGCAACAAAACTTTCATCTTTAGGCAACTAACGTAAACAACAGTGGCTAAGGAAACTGGGTAAGATCTCAAAATTAGCACAAATGAGTTAAAAGGAGCTGAAAATGCATTTATAATGGTAAATATACATATTGTACAATAACAGGTAAATCATTTCAATTAATATTACAAGAGGTAAACATAAAATGGTGCTTAGATAGATACATCAGGCATAAATGAAGAAATCATAGCCATAGCATATATTTCTCAGTCACCATAGATGTCCAACTCCAGGGCACAATTAAGAATTTTTTAAAACATAAATGTGGGTGTGCTTTAGAAGGTTACGCATGAAAATGGGTCTCACATTTCTGGTTTAATGGTAAGATTCTTGCTGAAGAGTGAAAAAATTGGTGACTTCAACTCTAGGGATGCCCCAAGTAAATAAGGGGAAATCAGAAAGTAAACGGAGTGATTAGAGATGCATAAATTCTAAATTCTGTTTTCCTCTACTAAAATTTTCCTTCATTGATAGATAAATCGAACAGCCTAATGCGTTGAGCAATGAATAAGCTGATTAGTAATACTCATGTTAGCATATTGCACTACAACTGCTTTAAGCTATCCATACCTTTATGCCAAGAGGGTTTGCTACTCCTCTCAAAAACTCGACATGAGCACCGTCTAGTTGCCTGGTTCTTTCCCCAACCCAAACCATGTGAGCAGAACAATCATAGAAAAGACCAGAAGTTGAATCCTCCCTTGTAAGTGCTTGTTCATAAGGAAGAAGCAAGCACTCATGGGATGTCCAGAAATCAGTTGTTGACATGATAGGGTGGTCGACTGTGAGTCCAGCAGCAGCCATGAATCCTAAGGCTTCATCAACCCTGTGAGCTAGTTCCTGATACCTGCAAATCATTCCCCAATATAAAACATATTAGACTTAAAATTTTCTGATTAATCCAATCTGCATGGCTGAATATGCAACTGAAATTGACACTCGATGTCGTCACGACAAAGCCGGACACTTCAGGCGAAGTTTTTGAAATGATACACCAAGCATAACCGTGGAACTCATTCCAATTTTTCATCTCCTAAAAGACATTTGGCAGCCACATAAAACAAGCTTGACTACTGAAGCAAATAATCTGCAGTAAAACTTGATTAAAGATTGTGATTTGTCATACCTATCTCCCTGCTCACAGTTCTCCACAAAATCAAGATTCCATTCGGTGACCCGCTGCATTGCAGCATAACCTCCAGTAGCAAAAGCTCTAAGAAGATTAAGAGTCGCAGCAGATTGCATGTATGCCCTAATAAGCCTATGAGGATCTGGAATTCTTGACTTCTCATCAAATGTATCACCATTGATATTGTCACCTTTGTAACTTGGTAGCTTCACTCCATTTATCTCCTCAAACGGATCTGATCTTGGTTTTGCAAACTGACCCGCCATTCTTCCAACCTACAATTAACCATGTAACAATTTAAGCTTAAAGTCGTGATCTTTTATCAATCAAGAAGCTCATTATAATGATCTGTGTTTTATCTATTCAAGATCCTAAATAATCTACAACTCAATCCACTTGAGTAAAGCAAATATATGCACATTCAGATCAAAACTGTATGAGTTTTCTTTAGTTTATGAACCAGGTTATGTAGGAACAACTATAGTTGTACAATCTCTAGATATCAAACAGAACTCTAGCTTGACATAGAATATATAGCATAAACTACACTATGACAGGTACAATAGGAGCACAATTTTCATACACCCATAAAAATAAGAATCAAGAATAGGCAGAACACACACATATTAGCACATCAAAACACAGAATTTGGAAATGGGGTCATAAAAATAAAATCTTTATCACCTTAATCACAGGAACAATCAGCAAAACACACATATTAGCACATCAAAACACAGAATTAGAAAATGGGATCATAAATATCAAATCTTTATCACCTTAATCACAGGAACAATCAGCAAAATACACATATTAGCACATCAAAACACAGAATTTGGAAATGGGGTTATAAAAATCAAATCTTTTTCATCTTAATCACAGGAACAATCAGCAAAACACACATATTAGCACAACAAAACACAGAATTTGGAAATGGGGTCATAAAAATCAAATCTTTATCACCTTAATCACAGGAACAATCAGCAAAACACACATATTAGCACATCAAAACACAGAATTTGAAATGGGGTTCATAAAAATCAAATTTTTATCACCTTAATCACAGGAACAATCAGCCAAACACATATTAGCACATCAAAACACAGAATTTGAAAATGGGGTTCATAAAAATCAAATCTTTATTACCTTAATCACAGGGACTTGTCCACCAAACATAAGAACAACACTCATCTGAAGCAAAATCCTAAAAGTATCACGAATATTATTGGCATTAAACTCCTTAAAACTCTCAGCACAATCTCCACCTTGTAACAAAAAAGCTTTCCCCAATGCAGCCTCACCAAGCTTCTCTTCCAAACTCCTTGCCTCACCAGCAAACACAAGTGGTGGATTCATTTCAAGTGTTTTAAGCACAGATTCAAGTTCTTTCTCATCTGGGTATTCAGGAAGTTGTAAAGCTTTCTTGGTTTTCCAGCTATCAAGACTCCATTTTCCTTGCTTAACTGCAGTCTTGGATGGCTCCGCCGCGTGTACGGCGGAGATGGGGTGGCGCCGCCCATGTTGGGTGGTCGGAAAAAGGGAAAAACGAGGTTGGGGTAAAGGGTTATGGAGAAGATGAGATTGAACAAGGGATTTTGATGATGACAATGATAAGGTGTTTGATAAAGCCATGATTATTTTTTTTGCTTTTGATGATTCTTGAATCCTCTTTTTCTCTCACTATACTTTTTTTAGAGAGAGAAAGGGGAAGAGGTATCAATGGAGTAGGAGATCTAAAGGGGCATTTTAGGATTATTTATATTCCTAACTTTTTGGGCAATTTGAGTGAGTACATTCCATCCAGAGTCTTGACGTAATTGATAAAGTTCATGTCACATAGTCATAAAAATATATATTTGAGTCGTGAAAATAATCTTTCTCATCAATTAAGTAAGATTAGGTACAAATTATCATGTTTCACATTTTCTAAATTACATGCATAACGAAAGTTTATATTTATATACCTAACTTTTTGGGCAATGAGTGAGTATAGTTTATCGGGAGTTTTGATGTAATTGATTAGAATATCATGAGTTTAAAATTGTGAAAATAAGCTCTTCAGAAATATAAGTAAGATTAGGTATGAAATATTTTAGATATTTATGTTTCGACTATTTTCTAAACGACATGCATAACAAAAGCTTAGTGTATTAAAGTGTATTTTTTTTTTTCATTTTGCAAGTGAGATTATAGTGAGTAGGTGTAGAATTGGTAGTTGTGAGAGGCATTTTGGTAAATAAGTTGTGAAATTGGACAACAAAAGATAGGAGAGTCGGTTTGGTATTTTTGTTTAACTCATTTGTGATAATTGCTCTTTTGATACCTCAATTATTGACAAATATTAGTTTTGATTCTAATAGTATTTTGTCAAGTCGTTAATTATTGATTGAGTATTAGATAAACTCGCTCTTAAGCAATAGCTTGCAAGTCATACAAGAAATACAAATCTCACTACACAAGTTTAGTACGATAAGTTTGAGCGAAAAGACGTTAGCAGAGGAAATTATTCTCTAAGTTTTTTTTTATGAAATATCACTTATTGCACCAATTTAATCAGCTTTATGAATATGTTCCGTTAGGTATAGTCAGTCTTAAATCAGTTTAATAGAATATTTAGGTTGATTTTAGGTTATGAGTTTTTATAGGAATACCAAAAAGTTATAATGGAGTGATAAATATGTTCTCTTTCATCTTAATTAAAGATTTTGAATTCAAGTTTTATAAAATTACAGTTATCTTTGATAAAGAACGTTTTATTCTTTAAAGTAAAATTTTACAAAATAAATTTAAATTTATCAAATCTCGAAACAAATACAAAAAAGAAGTTTGTTTAATGTCCAAATTTTCTTGTCCTTTTTGTGTCTTCTAACATTTTCATGGCCAGAGAAGACAGAACTGTGTCCTCCATTTTGAGCTAAACATTTGATTGATTAAATATATTGCAACGTTGTAATAATTAGTTCCATAGATTTTGTGGACAAGTAGGTATGAGTGTAAATTTTCGAAAACTCAATAATTTTTGTTCAAATTTTATGTTTATATAATTATTATATAAAATAATTTTTGGGACAATATATAGGGAGTGTGATTGGAGAATATAAGTTGGTCATTAAATTTTTTTACTCGTAACAAAATATTACTCAAATTTAACATCTATACCAATTACGTAAATTTGTGTATTAATTATAATATTAATTATAATTATATGAAATTTTTATGTAATGACATGCTATACTCGTGGAGTTTGTAAAAAATAGGATGAAAATTATAATTATTTTTTGTTTGTGTTTAAGTCGTCTATTATTCCTTAAGAATTGTTTGATTTTAGATTATTTATTCTCCATCGATGTGGATTGTAATAAAATAATAAGTATGTATTCATCCTTAATCAAAGATTTCAAATTTAAATTTTAAATAATATTTATATCTTTTTTTAAAGAGTGTTTCGTCCTTAATTGTGAAAAATAAATTTAAACTGACAAAACTTCACATCCCAATGGATCATAATTAGCATGTTTTTGGCATGAAATTTTGCAAGTCCTATAAAGAAGATTTCTCCTATGTTGAATTATTATTATTATTAATAATAATCATAATAAAAATCTTTGCTTAAAACCAAGAAAGTTGCCTTCATAATTCACTAGGAAAATTACGTGGTTAAATAAGCATATACTAGTTAATTTGTTATCATAGAAATAGTTTTTGTTAATTACCATTCATGACCAACATTCAGTGATAATTTTATGAGTTGAAGTTTCGAATTTGTATAATTTTTGTATAATGTAATTTGTATAACTGTTTAAAGTTCAGATATTTGTGTTTGTATAAATTTTTTATTTCGAGTTTATATAAAAATAGCTCAATTATATAAATTCGCCCGCTAATTATTCAAACGAGGCAGCTTAAATTGTAGTTACAACTCATAAATATGCAAACTATAGCTATAAAGCATAATCAAATTTATTATAATGATAATTTGCGAATATTCTCCTAATTCATATTATATATATATATATATATATATATGGTTGATAGGTCTTTTGGACCAGTTGAGTCATGGTCCTCATATCTGGAATAATCCCAAGCATCTATCATTCAACTACCCTTTTAAATTATTTGACCTTTCAATCATTGAAAAGGCTTCAATATATATGAGCCAGCTAGTGGATACGTCGATTAATTTTACAGGATACATGTTATCTATCACAAGCAACACGTATCAAATAAAGTTATTTTCTAGTGTTTTTCTTTGTTAGAATTTGATTTTGAGACTTCATGATTCTCAATCTGTTTCATTGATCGGCACACTCTCAAGTGCTTACCCATAAAACATATTACTCCCTCTGTTTCAATTTACATATTATAGTTTGAATTTTGAAAATAAAACGAATTTTTTTTTACCGTAATCATCTCATATATCTTTAAAATTGTTAATTATTGTGATTTATGATAATTTTTAAATATATAAATTTTTATTTAATTTTAAAAATATATATATTTAAATTCACAATCAAAATTTAAGAAATTTGATTCTCGAAATTTCACCTATGCTACACATTAATGGGGGGAAAGAGACAGCACATCATTTTCTAGATTTGTTATTAAAAGGGTATGTGTTTTCTTTTTTTTCATTTGGTACCCTGGAAAAAACTAAAAAAAAATTCCTAAGCAACATATATTTGATCATATGTTCCCAAAAAAGGAAAATTTAATTGATTATCGATACTTTCATTTTGTTAATGAGGATTTGATTTTCCATATTATAGTATATTTTGCCTTCTCTACTCCCATTAAATCAAACAGTTATGTTCTCCAAACACAAGAAAATAGAAAATTGGCATTTGCAAATTAGTTAACACCTAAAAATACTTAGGTTAGTGATCATTTGATTAGGACTTAGATAAGTGGATATTAGTCACTTCATTAACCAAATACATGTGACTATGGAGATAATCATGTTTAACTAAATTAATCTGATATTTACATTTTTGTAACGAGTAATCACAAAATATTTGTTAAGCTAATTATTGTCAACTACTAGTATTTTCAATATTTTACTTTTAGAGAGAAACCACATATACACAAAGAGGGGGGCGGGTTGTAAGGCTTGCTTCCTTATATACCCAACACGTCTCTCGTATTCTGTGTATGTGAATCTTGTATATGTGGGATTCACATAGGGTATGGTATATAAAACAGAAAATATAATAATTCTTCATTTTCTTTTTTCAAGTTTCTAAGTCAAAAAGATTAGTAAAAGTGTATAAAAACATTAATCAAAATCACTTATATATATATTCAGACTCAAGTTCTAGTAACACTACTCAAACTACTATGAGGGGATGGATGGTAACTCAGTTTATTGGATACTAAGAGATCAAAACTGCAGACTAAACGCCTACACGCGTTGAGTAGTCATTCTTCGTCTTCTTAGTCGTTCAGCTACATTGAAGGAAAGTTCAAGAGATTGAGAAGCATTCAGTCTCGGATCACAATGTGTGTGGTAGCGTGAGCCCAAATCATCATAGGTTACTGTTCTTGATCCGCCAATGCATTCAGTCACATTTTGCCCTGTCATTTCTAGATGGATCCCGCCAGGATGGCTCCCTTCTTGCTCATGCACATCGAAGAAAGCTAGGACCTCAGCCTGCCAGTTTAGTACAATATAACATTCAGATACAAGCTTTGAACTTTGAGATCGAAAAACAGTAACTACTGAAATTGCAGTCTTCCTGGAAAATACGTTACACTTTCAAGTTTCAACCTCATAAAACCATTTCCAGTTAAGCCTCAAACTATACGGAATCAAATATCTATACTTTCTACTAAACGTTGTTGAACAGATTAATCTAGCAAAAGCATCTCTCATTTTCATGGGAAGCAGCAATTTCTATCTGTTTCACGATGAATGGAGACCCCAAGTCTTGAGAAAACTTTCATTGTCCGAAGTGATTTTACCCAAGAATCATGGAGAGGATGCACAGATGAAACATACCAGGATTGTATCGAAAGCACGAGTTTTGAGTCCACATGGTGCCTTGATGGTGTTCCCGTGCATTGGATCACAAACCCACGTCACAGTCTGACCAGCTCCTCGTACTGCCCTGACCAGGGGCGGAAGTTTCACTCTCGTGTTCTCAGCACCCATTCTTGCAATTACAGTTATTCTTCCAGGCTTATTGGCAGGGTTCAAGATGTCAATGAGCTTAATTAGTTCATTTGGATCCATCTTTTGGCTCACCTGTAATATATCTTCCATCTTTAGGCAACTCATATAAACAGGCAAAATGGCGTTGGCTGAGACAACTCGTAAGATCTCAAAATTAACACAAATGAGTTAAAAGGAGTTAAAATTGCATTTATAATGGTAAATATACATATATAATAACCGATGGAATTATTGGAGATTTATAAGTTCTAAATTTCTGTTTTCCTTTTACTTCTTACTTCGTATTTAGATAAGTCGAACAGCCTACTGAGCAACGAATAAGCTAATCAGTAATACTTACTGCTTTAACCTATCCATACCTTTATGCCAAGCGGATTTGCTACTCCTCTCAAAAACTCGACATGAGCACCGTCTAATTGCCTGGTTCGTTCCCCAACCCAAACCATGTGAGCAGAACAATCATAGAAAAGACCAGAAGTTGAATCCTCCCTTGTAAGTGCTTGTTCGTAAGGAAGAAGCAAGCACTCATGGGATGTCCAGAAATCAATCGTTGACATGATAGGGTGGTCGACTGTGAGTCCAGCAGCAGTCATGAATCCTAAGGCTTCATCAACCCTGTGAGCTAGTTCTTGGTACCTGCAAAACATTCCCCAATATCAACATATTAAACTCAAAACTACACGGCAGAATATTTGGCATTTGAAGTTGTAACGACAAAAACTTGGCACTTCAGGCCCAAGTACAATTGAGAAGTCATTAAAATGATATAGAGTTAAAAGTACTACAGATCAAGCATAACCGTGGAACTCTTTCCAAATTTTCATCTCCGAAAAAGGCATAGGATCTGTTTGTCCGTGCAAAAATGTTCACTTGTTTTTTTTAAAAACAAACTCAAAACAATGTTTGGTTATACAGTGAAATCATATTTTGAAAACCTTTTTGAACATAAGTTTCGAGTTTAAAAAGTGATTTCGACCAAATCTTCAAGTGAATTTTCTTTTTTTACTCATAAACTTTCAACTTTTTTCAAGTTGATTGCATGTCGAAACACACATCAATTTCCAAACACCTTTTTCAACTTTTTTTCTGAATATCGCATTTTTATGTCCAAACGCCTACATAGAATCTGTTGTAGACCTTCATTAAAGATAACAATATTCATACCTATCGCCCTGCTTACTGTTCTCCACAAAATCAAGATTCCATTCAGTGATCCTCTGCATTGCAGCATAACCTCCAGTAGCAAAAGCTCTAAGAAGATTAAGAGTCGCAGCAGATTGCATATACGCCCGAATAAGCCTACGAGGATCTGGAATTCTTGACTTCTCATCAAATCTATCACCATTGATATTGTCACCCTTGTAACTTGGTAACTTCACTCCATTTATCTCCTCGAACGGATCTGATCTTGGTTTTGCAAACTGACCCGCTATTCTTCCAACCTACAATTAACCATATAACAGTTTAATCTTAAAGTCGTGATCTTTTCTCAATCAAGAAACTCATCATAATGACATGCATTCCACCTATTCAAGATCCTAGATATTCCACAACTCATACACTTAAAACACTTGAGTAAAGAAAATACATGTATATATCTACACAACTCACACGTCTCATACACTCTTCTTCTTTTTTTACGAATGTGGAGTCCGAGCCAGCTTTCGCTCATATCCACTAATTCTAGGAGATACCTACCACCTTCCACCAACAACATGTACCAGATAACTCTGTCCACTAAGGCCAGGACAGACCTTATTTTTGTAACATGACCTCGTAGCTCTCAAGTCTCAACCACGTCATTGACCACTAAGCAACACTTAACTCACAGTCTCTCTCTCTCACACACAACATATATATATATATATATATACACACATACAAAACATACAATTTTCACACAAATACACAAAAATGAGAACTAAGAAACATCATAACACACATATAAGTCCATCAAAACACAAAATTTGAAAATGGGGTTCATAAAAATCAAATCTTTATTACCTTAATCACAGGAACTTCTCCACCAAACATAAGAACAACACTCATCTGAAGCAAAATCCTAAAAGTATCACGAATATTATTAGCATTAAACTCCTTAAAACTCTCAGCACAATCTCCACCTTGTAACAAAAAAGCTTTCCCCAATGCAGCCTCACCAAGCTTCTTCTCCAAACTCCTTGCTTCACCAGCAAACACAAGGGGTGGGTTTGATTCAAGAATCTTAAGCACAAACTCAAGATTTTTTTCATTTGGGTATTCAGGAAGTTGCAGAGCCTTCTTGTTTTTCCAACTTCCAAGACTCCATTTTTCTTGCTCCGCCGCCGCGTGTACGGCGGAGATGCGGTGGCACCGCACATATTGGTGGTCGGGAAAAAGGGGGAAATGGGGCTGACATGAAGAAAAGTTAACTAGGGATTTGGATGCTGACAATGAAAAGGTATTTAGTAAAGCCATTTTTTAAATTAAAAAATAAAAATTACATGCATATTTTAAAATCTAAATTTCTAAAATAGGAAATTAAAATATACTTCAAATAAAATATAAGAAAATTTATATTCTTGATTACATTTTCCTAAATTAGAAAATTTCCTTCCTCTGGTGATTATTTGTAGTACTAGTAATATATGGTAATTATTACTCACCCACTTTTACTGGTTCATTATATTAAATATAAATATTTATGTTTATTTATTATGTTTGAAAAATTACTTAATAATTAATCTTTTATTATTGACTATAGTTATAATACTTTCATACAATCTCACATTAGTGATTAGAGCCGTCAAAACGGGCTTAGCCAATGGGGCTAGCCCAACCCAACCCGCTATTGGATAGGATTGTGATAGAATTTTTCAAGGCCATTTAAAATTAGGGCTTATAAGCCCGGCTCATATAAGTCATTGACCCTTGAGGCTTGATTGGGGCAGGGCCAGGGTCAGCTCATGGGCCAAAACTTTTTATTTAAGGGTAATTTTCAATAATCTCACTAGTATATAATCTAATTACTTAAATACACACTATGTTGCAATATTATGAATCTTACCAAATTTTGGTACGTTCAGATACATGTATCTCGGAATAAATGGACTCAAAATTAAGTTAATTTGTTCTAAACACACTCTATCCAAGTAGATTTGCATGTATCTATGATATATAGACAAATCTTGCTCCCTCACTTCATTCATATCTTGCTTGTCACTCTCTTATCTCGCTCACGTATCTAGTAAGCGAGATACATGCTAATTACAGTAGATTTTTTGCTAGTGTTATTGAAACAACACCAACGTTTGCCATATTTGATTTGAAAATCTTCTCAGTTTGTTGATGTTATAGAATTATAAGTTTGAAAAGAGAAAAAAATGAAGAAAAAAAACAAAAGAAGGGCTAGCCCGCCCCAACCCTCGACCGTTCTAGGGTTGGGCTGGGTTGAGAATTTTCAGGCCCTTACAAATAAAGGGTCGACCCGCCCTATCCCTTCAAATTCCTTGGCCATTGAGGCATGGGCCGGGTGGGGCTAGGCCAACCCTTTTTGACAGCTCTATTACTGATACTATGCTTGGCTACGTTTGATACTTGCATAAATTTAGCAATACACAATATATTGATTATATGGTTGTTACTTTTAGTGTCCACATAAATAATATTTGTATAAGTTATATAGGAATACACATTTTAGTCTTAGGCGAGAGAAAAGGTGAAATACAAATACAAAAATTAATAATTATGTAATTAAAATGGCGAAATTAACTCTCATGTATTAAACATTTTGAAAATAAGTAAACAAAACAATTCTTGTAATAATTGCATTTATATATTATTAATCTCAAACATTACAATTTTTACACCATCAATCTCTGCAACACACATTAATTTATGCACAATTTATCTTTAATCCAAATGATCCATCAAGGTGGTAATCTTCTAAATTGCATGAACTTGTTTGCAATCTCTTTGTCCAATGTTCATTGGATGTAGATTTGGACTTGCACTCGATCTTTATATCAAATTAGATAAAAAATAATTATAAGAGTAATAAATATCAAATTTTAAGAGCAATATTAAAATACAAATTTAATATTACCCAAACCCTAATCAATACATCTAGCTTACCTTGCTCGCACGTTCAAGTATGCAAACATCTTTATCGTTTTATTATATTTTTCTATCATGTAAAAAGCATTCATCGATAAATAAAATTGGGTGATATTCAGGTATTTGGTGTTACAGATGTAAAACCTGTCATCAAAGTATTATGTCGAACCAAGGTCATATACTAGTGGAACCATTAGTACCTATAAGGCCTTGGTTCGATGTGAAAACTCAACAACAAGTCTTGCATATATAACACCAAAATTCGATTCACACAACTTTATTTATTAATGAATGTTTTCTTTAAGCACCATAAAGGGGGAAATAGTTGAAAATGAAGCTCTACTTTTCAATGTGATTTTGTGAGAAACTAAAAATATGTCAATCGAATTTATAGGAGAAAAAAACATGTTAAAATGGTAAGTTGTTGTATACCTAAAATCAAGCAAGGTAAGCAAGTATATAATATTAATTAAGGTCAAAGATATGGACGTAACCGACAAAAATAAAGTCAAACCATAGATTAATTAATAATCATGATTAAGTTATAATATATATATGATATGGGCTTAACCGACAAAAATAAAGTCAAATCATAAATTAATTAATAATCATGTACATTTAAACACGTGTATAGCATCTAAACAAATAGGTAAAATACACGTGGAAGGAAAAAAATCGATTAGAAAAAATGTAAAGTTAACAGAGATATGTTTTTGATCACTACTAAGAAACTCAACAGATAGACAAAAAATAGCATGATTCAAATTTTTAGCAAGCGATTGGAAGGGAAGCAACTGGACTAGATTAATTATCTCCATCAATAACCCTATAAAGTTAGTGGTATATATTTTTGGGACTTTTTTTTTGGTGCAAAAACCCAAAGTTTGGGGATTATATTGGCTCATTAAGAAAGTTAAAGGTATTATAATTTCTTTTGACTTTTAAAAATGGGATTTTTTAACTTTGAATTTTATATTTTAAATATATCAACTTTGAATTGGATATCGAATTTAGCACTACGAATTTTTAGATATTCGAAAATTTAATATCTTTATTCTTTATACCTTATATTCAATCTACTCATATCAAATGTGTCAAATACTAATAAGTTAAATTTACAAAGACCCGATAGATTTATATCCTATGACTCTAGTTATTATAATATTAAGTCCAATAAGAAATTTCACGATATGAGCGTCATAGTGACCTCAATCGTTGTTAATCGTAGAAATTATAGATTTACATTTACTTGTGTCCGTCTGAAAAATTACAATATAATTTATCTCTTAGTTTTTAATTTATTATTCTTATTATTAACTTTATTTTATTCTTAAAATGCATTTTTCAAAACAATATATTTCTATATTCAAAGAGTGATACAATAAAAATTGTCATTTTATTTATTGTTCCTTAAGAATGTGTTATATTAATACTACTGCAAAGTAAAAATAAATAAGAAAATAATTTTGAATTTTCTAAATTTGTGCCTCGTACAATTGATAATAGGAGTATTCTTGACAACAATGGTGTGAGGCTTCTTTTTAACTCACAAGCATTTGAAATCAAATCAACATTGGTTGTGGTGTAGTGGTGAGATTGTTTCACTCTTAATCAGAGGTTTTAGATTCGAGCACTGGTATGGAGAAAATTTTGTTGGGAGCATCACCCCGAATGAGCCCTGCAATATGCGATTCAAATTTAATCAGAGCTCTAATATAGACTCCGAACACCAGAGGAAAAATAAAAGCAAATAATGTGAAATCCAAATTAACCTCACACCTTTTCGTTGATAGACTTTAAGTCGCACCTTTTAACTTATCTAGTTTGGGTCATAATCAAATTTTTTTAGCTATATCATTATAACAAAAAAGACATTTAGTGATACTAGATTTTTTTTACTCATATTGTATTATTTTCTGAAAATAATATATCACTGTAAAATAATTGTTGCAAGATTTATTTAGCAAGATTTTTTTATTTGTGGTAGTAAATTATTTGGGATAAAAATATAAGGTTATACACCTAAGGACTTGTTTGATTAAATATATAAAATGTTATATTACTTTCATACAATTTCACATTAGTGATACTATGCTTGGCTACCTTTTGATACTTGCATAAGTTTAGCAATACATAATATATTAATTATATATGGTTATTATTTTTAGTGTCCGCATAAATAATATTTATACAAGTTATATAAGAATACGCGTTTTAATCTTTAGACGACATAAAAGGTGAAATACAAATACAAAAATTAATAAATTTTATGTGTTAAGTAATCAAAATGGCCAAATTATCTCTCATGTATTAAACATTTTGAAAATAAGCAAACAAAACAATTCTTCTAATAATTGCAATTTATATATTATTAATCTCAAACCTTACAATTTTTACATCATCAATCTCTATAACACATTATTTTTTGCACAATTTATCTTTACTCCAAATGATCCTTGAAGGTAGTAATCTCCTAAATTGCATGAACTTGTTTGCTATCTGCACTCGATCTTTATATCAAATTAGACAAAAATAATTATAAAAGTAATAGATATCAAGTTTTAAGAGCAATATTAAAATACAAATTCAATATTATCCTAACCCTAATCAATACATCTAGCTTACCTTCCTCGCATTTTCAAGTATATAAACATCGTTATCGTTTTATATATTTTTCTATTATGTAATTTTGATAATATTTTTCAAGTTTTGACTAAATCAATAAAGTAATGACATTCTTACTCTATAAATCTTCTATTGTTGCCCCTATAAGAAACATCCATTGATAAAATAAAATTATGTGATATTCAGGTATTTGGTGTTACCGGTGCAAAACATGTCATCAAAGTATTATGTCGAATCAATGTCATATACTAGTGGAACCATTAGTACCTAATTACCTATATGTCTTGCAACTATAACGCTAAAAACTGATTCACACAACTTTATTTATTAATGAATGTTTTCTTTAAGCACCATAAAGAGGGTAATAGTTGAAAATGAAGCTATTTTTCAATGTGATTTTGTGAGAAACTAAAAATATATCAATCGTATTTATAGGGAAAAAAACATGTTAAAAAGGTAAGTTGTTGTATACCTAAAATCAAACAAGGTAAGCAAATAATATATATATATATATATATATAT